>JAPKLY010002147.1:0-28782 GCA_026898435.1 Prunella vulgaris | reverse complement strand
CACATTTATTCCGTTGCACTCAAAGAGGTTTTTCAATACACTTTTAATTGTGAGAAACCACTCTGTAAAATATCTACAAATTGGTTTAATTTTTCTTAAGTTTTGAAAACTCTGCAGCTGTAAACTTTGTAATCTACCGGTGTAACCTTTGTGGTTTACAACATTGTAGATTGTTTTAAACTTTAAAATGTACTTTGAATGATCTAGTTGTATCTTGTTTTTTAAAGTTTAAAATTTGTATTTAAAGGCAAGTTTATTCACCCCCGACCAACACACCCTAATAAATTAAAATTATGTATAAATTTCAACTTATCAAATACTGCCCTATAAACACAAACTTTCCTCTGTTCGGCTTTTTGTGCCTGATGTTCAATGTTTTACAAAACAACTAGGAATTGAAAAACAATTGCGTTTAAATTAATGATTTATTTAGGACATACAAATTAAAATGAGAAAATTCAGAAATTTAAGATATAAATCACACCATGATTGGAATAGCCATGAGGGGGACTGCCTTATGAAGTGCAATTCCAAATATCTCAGTGGTGTCCACATCTTCTGGTTTTACACCAGTTTCGAGTTTCCAATCAAATTCATGAATTAAAGAAGCCAGCATAATTAAGAGGCAGTATACGAACAGCCAATGGCAAGCCAGGGCAGGTTCTTCTCCCTGATCCAAAAGGAAGGAGCTCAAAATCACTGCCCTTGTAGTCTATTTTGCTGTTCAAGAATCTCTCGGGCTCAAACGAAGTTGGATTCGGTCATACACATGAATCTCTTCCAATAATTTATAAATTTAAATAGTGCAATTCTTTTGATTAAATTTAAAATTTACCAAATTACAAAATATAAAATTTACATAATAACACAACTATACAAGCAAAAATTGAATTGAAATTAAATTTTATTAATAAAATTCTTGCACTTAACACTATAATTTATAAATTACAATCAACAAGTAACAACTAACAATTATAGCAATAGTACTATACTAAGTTACTAACACGACAATTTACAAATTAATTATGAAATTATAAATTTGAACCGAACCACCAGATAAATTTGAACCGTAACCGCCGGTTCTTTGGAACTTGATGAACCAAAAGCTGCCCGTCTATATTCCGGTTACGGTTTCGTTCCATGGTTCTAAACCGCCGGTTTAGATCCGTCGAATCATCGGTTCAAACCGATTTTTTTTTTTTTTTGAACACCTCTAGCTACATGATTAGGATAATATTTGCATCAATTTGTGCTCATTTTGAGATGACTTTCTAGAGATTTGAATGCTTTTAGGCCCTTAATTGCTATCTATTTTGTTGGTAATCCATTAAGTTGTGAAAGTGTCAATTATTTTATCAAAATATTATTATTCATTTAAATAATTGAGTTAAAAATAAATTTAATTATTTATTTCTTAAACTATTTAATTAATGAGTATACGATTAAAGGGTCCGAGATTTATTTGAATTAATAATTTTCAGGACCACATTGGAATAGGACCACTTGTACTCACAAGCCAACACACCACAAAGTATTCATCCTCTCCACCGGGACCACATCACTGCCACCTCCGTCAAGCTGCCCACACTCAACCACCACACAAATCCGTCGCACTTACCTCTGCAACTGAAGAAGACGCCTCAATCGATGCCCTGTTCCGTCGCCCCATCTCACCTCTGTAACAGCAAGAGGAAGCCGATCCGTCGAGCGTACTATGTTCGTCGATCTCAACAGCCGTCCGTAATTCCCAGCCGTCGCAGAGCCGATCGTACGCTGTTCTCCGTCCACCACATCTCCATGGCCACCGATTCAGCCTACAGCTTCTCCGTCGCTCCAGCCGCCGAGGAGCCTCGCCGCAAATTCGTCCTCTCCACCTGAAGTCGGATTCCATCCGACGCCTTCGTCAGTACGCCGCCGATTCCCCTGCAACTGCACCGCCGGAGTGGCACCTCACAGTCCCGCCAGGTCGAAGAATAGCCGTGAATCGCAAGTCCACCTCTGCCCTGTTCATCGCACGAAGCCCGCCTCTGCGTCGATTTGCACCACCGTTCTTGCTGCCGGAATACAGCCACGCTCACACGCCGTAACCGCCCTTATCTGGTATGAGTAAATTTTGGGCCCATTCTTATTTAATTTCAGGGCCCAAACCTTTTAAAAGAATATGGGCCCAATTGCACTGAATAGAGAAAGGCAGTATATAAATTTGAAACGTATTACAATTAAGGGGAATCACGCAGATCACGAACGCCATTAGGGAATTAGGGCAGTAGTGTTTTATTAGAATTAGGGATTTAACTTAGTCTATTTAATTCTTATTTTGGAATTTCAATTCATCTTATTATTCTGTTTAATTTTAATTTCAAGTTTTAAATTAGATTTTATGCAAGTTCTTGTGTCAATTAATTTTAGTAACTCTTGTTTTATTTTTAGTCAATTTATATTTTTTTCAATTATGTCTATTATCTCAGTTAATCTTGATCCCCAATTAGCTATGAGTTAAGTCTTCTTGTACTTTGGGTAAAGGAAATTATGTCTTAATTTTAGTAATTTCTTTTAACTTTTGAGTCAATGGATTTTGTTGAGTGAATGTCTGCAATTGGTTACTGATTTTGCTTTGGAATTTTTTATTTGAGATTGATATTGGAGTCCTAATCACAACAATACGAGAGTTGAGTGAAAAGGGTAAAAATATTCACTTGATAATAGTAAACCCTAAGTTAAGAGTAAATGTTCCTATGATATTGAGAGATGCTTAGGAACTGAGAACAAAACAATTAATGGTATTAGAGTAAAAATGAGAGTTTATATTCTAATAATGTATTATGTCTGATTCACTCCTTAGATGAAAATGATGATAGAGCTTCAAGGAATTTGCTATTATTTTTGCATAATGGAATTCATCCGAAGTATATCACCACTCCTGCACACACTCTCGTGTTAGTTTGATAGTTTCCTGATTTTTCATATTTAATTTTTTTCATTATCTGCTTTAATTAGTAATTAGATAGAAACTCAAACTTGCATTTTATTCTTATTTATTTTATTCCACATCACACATAATTCTAAGGATTAGACTTGTCTCATTGCTTCCCGTGGATTCGATATTTATAACTTGGTCAGCTTACCACTACACGATCCTATACACTTATAGGAAAGTGCATTTGTGTGCGAACACAAACCGCTAGTCACTAGAGCTTGCTTCTTCGAGTCTTCCTTCTCCGCAACAACAATCTGCAAATCCTTGATCTCTGTAGCTCTAATTTTGTCAAATTAATGCCATGATTCGAAGGTGATGGAGACATCGATTGAATTTATTGGGAAAATTTAAAATTAATTTACTGATTCAGTATGCCAAGTCTGAAAAAGGGACACGTAACCCATAACTAATATCATTTTCATCCCATAAATTTTACTACTACACATTTGAACTTAGAGAGCTCTTATCAAAATATCTCTCCAAAGTTCCCTTTGGAGAGATGTTTTGACTCAAAATAGAAAATTATGTTAGAGAGTGGTTTTTAACCACTTTGTAAAATAACCGGTCTTTAAGATCCCATTTGGAGAGCGATTATAACGTGAAATAATAATAATAAAAAAGTAAAATTGTTATAGAGCGGTTCAAAATCGCTCTATTAGTCAATTTAATATAGCGATTGAGAACCACACTATAAGATTACATTTAAGAGCGGTTATCAACCGCTCCACAAGTTAATTTCATTAAGCAATTGCGTGTGTGTATATATATGTTGATAAAGAAGATTACACCGCTAATTATGGACGAGCTGATAACACTTAATCAGTGTTAGTAAAGGCCTTGATCATAATAGAGTGGAAAGCGAGCAGGAGATGGCTGAGTCAGCAAGCCTACTTGGCCAAGTGTAAGTTGCTCGCCACATTGCACGCGCGCATGTCCTAAATGCATAAAGTCAACAAGCATTGGAAAGAGAACACAAGTCAATGATGCTTACCCAAGTTGCTCTCCCAGCACTACGAGCAACACCCACAAGGCAATCAACCAAACCAAGGAGAAAGGCGAGCACCGCAAGAACATCCTTAGGTGAAGACTGCTCGTCCCAGTTGAAGCTGCTCATCCTAGGTGACACGCCTAAGCAAATGACATCGCACCAAGTTCCAGTTGCTCGTTCAAAGTTTCAAAGCATCCTGAAGGAAGAGGCGAGCAAGCTGAAGGGTATCTTAGTCATTTTAGGTCTGTAAATTGTATTAAGGTCTAATAAAATGACAAGTATTGGGATATTGGTCATAAGATTAGACCAATTAGTCTAATTAAGTGCCATTTCACCCATGCAATCTTATAAGTAGACATTTGTAATCATTTTTCAGGGATTCCAACCCTTATTAATAGAAAAATACTCTGATTACTCTCTCTCTCTCTCTCCATTCTCTCTCTATATTCATACAATACCAAATTACTAATCCTACTTGGATCTTTGTTTGAATGATTTCAGTAGTATAATAAGCCATAATTAGCCTCATTCACCAAATCATCCAACAATTTGGTGCTAGAAGGAGGGCCCGAACCTTCGATTTTATTAAGGATGGGAGAGAAAGGCTTGAAGAACCCGAAAATATTCTTCAAACCTTCAAGAACTTGAAGCTGAAATTCTGCAAATTCAAATTAGAGGTTAAAGAAACCTAGAAAAAAAGATAAAAGTAGTGAATATTTGAGCATCTTCAAGTGCAT
Source organism: Prunella vulgaris (assembly GCA_026898435.1). Taxonomy (NCBI): domain Eukaryota; kingdom Viridiplantae; phylum Streptophyta; class Magnoliopsida; order Lamiales; family Lamiaceae; genus Prunella; species Prunella vulgaris. The sequence goes on along the minus strand of JAPKLY010002147.1, from coordinate 24,080 downwards.
GTGTGCAAAAGAATTATTATTCTTCACACATGGCTAGAAAAAGGTGCCACTTTACAATCTCGATAATCAAAGAAAAATAACCCAACAACAATGAGACATACACACGAGAGCAAGCATGGAGAATCACGAACCACCTCGATGAGCAAGAGGTGGAAAGGAAAGAATGCTCGCGGGTACCACCCTTCGACTGGACCCTCGCAAGCCGTCCCATTACCTATTACAACGGTGGAACCTCAGTTTGAAATGGCTTTGGAATCAATGCTAAAGACCCCAGAAGATGTAGAGCGAGCAATGACAATATTAAAAGAAATTCAGAGGCAACAAGCGCGGGCTGCTCACCCACTCATGATTCAAGCTGTCTCAACTGATATAAAAAAATATACATTATCTTTACTATTTCTCTCTATCATCACCACTTTCTTTCTCTACCCTCCTCTCTCCGTCTCACCGCTGATTTCACCATCATGCCGTAGAATCCTCCACCACCATGCCGCTGATTCCCCCATTAAAGATATTTTTGTAGTATGATTTTCAGATCTACTTTCCAGATCTAACTTGTTGGTTTTCATATCTAATTTGTGTGGTATGATTTACGTTGCAGGCGTGGAAGCAGGCCCTCCACCATTGATGCCCTCAAAAATCGGCCGCCTCCACCATTTAACCGTCCAGATAGGCCTCCATTCCCATACAGATCGACCTCTCACTTGTTCCTCCAGCCATGGCCTCCCCCCGCACATAGCCGCCGGCAGCTTCGTTTGCCACACCCACCGCCTCTACCCCACTCTCTCAGTGATTTTATTTTCTTGATTTTGTAATTTCTTGAGAAAAAGATTGGTAATTTTAATTGTCCTTATTTTTGTGGTTCTTGACAAAAAAATTGACTGTTGGAGTCTTGAAAAAAAGAACGAAACCAATTGCATATTCATTATGTTTTTTTTAATGAGTTTGTGCTTAGATGCTACCAATTGTATTGAGATAATTTTTGGTGAGGATCTTGAGATTTTCTTTAAAATTTCTAGGTTTTGATTCATCAACACTGCCATTTTCATCTATTTTACGCGAGGGTTGCTCATCAAAATTTTGGAATCATATTTTGTAATTTTGGAATATATTTGATGAGGTTTGTTTTATATGTAAATATATTTTAGTATGCAGAAATAAAAATTACATATATGCTTTATAAGCATATTTTTATGTAATACACAAAATTAAAAAATCAGGTGAGTTAGCTCTCCTGGCCACCGGGCTTCTCAATTGAGTGAGTGACCCGTGTTCGATTTTCCGTGGAAACGAATTAAGGGAGATATAAAGTTGGTTTGGAAATAATTCTTGGAGTGTTTGGGAACTTGGTGACTAACTTCTAACCACTAACCACTAATATTTACCAATAAAAAAACGTACAACCCCACATGGTCGGGGTATATTTGGCCATGGGTGGCCGAACATTCCTTGCGCCATCTGAACCGCATTCGCATGAAAGCAATTACCAATTATAAGAAGTAGGGGAAATTTCTTTTTTTATGATAGTTCTATGGATATCAGCAAAATTAGAAAATTATATTTTTGAACTTGCAAAATTAGGACATTATCATTATTGTTATGTGTAAAGATAAACTGAGTTTGGATATTGAAGACTAATCAGGATTTCTGATCCTAAAGTTTGTGTCCGGAGGAGAGATCCTGAGCCTGACATAAACTGATCCTGAGTCTAAGCGAAGGTTTGATACTGAGCCTGAGTGCACTGATCCTGAAACTTATCCTGAGTGTTCAGAGCCTGAAGGCACTTGTCCTGAAGACTCAGTAACCTGAAGGCACAATCCTGAGATTATCATCCTAAGCTAAAATCACCTACTTCCTGAGTCACTCATCCTGAAGACATCTTGAGCTGACAGTTATGAGCAAAACAGAGTATGTCGAAGGCTATTTCAAAAGAGTGATAAAGTCGGTTATTTGGATAGCTAGAGGAGTAATCCTATTGGACGATTGATCAGTTATTCTTGGACGGTTATAACCATACGATCTTGTTGATTGGTTAGGAGCTTAAAGGCGATTCAGGGATATAGGTCTATAAATACGTATTCAAACCAGAGATAAACGATGAACATAGAATATTCACATTATATAGTGAGAAATCTTTGTAATCTGCAACTATTATCCATTTATTATTGAAGTGAGCAAATTCATTCGTGGACGTAGATCAATTTGATCGAACCACGTAAATTCTCTATTTTTGATTTTCTAATTTTTGTAATTCATGTTCATCGGATTTCTTCGTAAGTTCTGATTATTGCTTAAAGATTCAAAGTCTTGTTGAGGTCAATTGAGTTTCCCAACATTTATAAACTTTAAGAATTAGAACATTATCTTTATAAATTTGCAAAACTAAGATATTATGTATATTGGGCAAATTTAAAGTACAATATGATTTGTATTAGGCCTGAATTTTATAAAATTTTACCCAAATTTGCCCCAAGTTAATTAAAAGAGAGTGCCTAGTTATAAAAATTTGTAAAAATAATATCTTAATTTTGCTCGTTAGAGTATATGCTCCGATTTATAATGACATTGTTACTATAAATTAATATTCAATACGGCCCACATAAATGATGCAATTATTTAGAACGAAATTACTCTATATTTGAGGAAAGTTGGTTTTAATACAATAGTTTATTTTATTATCGACAAAAATAAGCACTACAAAAAATGTGTGAATTAGCGACCGCCTCAAAAGCAGTCGCTAAATATGTAATTAGCGACCGATTAGTGACCGCCATTGACTCTAGGTCAAAAAGAGATTGTTGCGATCAATTAGCGACCGAAAGCGGTCGCTATAACAAAACAATTTAGCGACCGCCTACTGTCGGTCGCTAAATTTGTTTTTTGTCAATTTTGCGATCGATAATGGTGGTCGCTATTTATTTTGATATTAGCGACCGCATTTTCGGTCGCTAAATATCGAATCCAAAGGCGGGTAGGTGGGCAATTATTGCCCGATCATTTTTTATATTTAGCGACCGCCTAGGAGGTCGCTAAATTAAATAAGCGGTCATTAAATTAAAGAATATACAACAGTTCCTGCCCTTTTATTTCTTTTTCATTTGCGAAAAAAGTTCCCCCCAACCTTCAAAAAATCTCTCAAATGTGAAGAATTATCGTTTCAACGTGTTGGTTGCAATCTTTGAGGTCTATTGTCACATTGTGCTCGTTGCTTCAATTTGATCGTACATTTTTACATTTTTACCGTTTGATTTCTATTGTTAAATAAAGTTTATTTGCTTGAAAAAATACATGTTATTTTGTGTTCAATTTGTGATAATTTTAGCAATATTTATTGTACATTAATTGTTTATGGATAATTTTAGCATTAATTATTTGTTGTACATTAATTGTTTTTGTTTATGGATAATTTTAGCATTATTTGTTGTACATTATTTGTTAGAATTTTATTGTGAATTACATATATGTTTAATAAATTTAGTTTAATTGATGTATGATTATAGTGGATTTTTTGTTTTAAAAAATTGGATATGCTTGTTTACAGTCGAAACTCTGGCGAATTTTTTTATAATTCTAATGTGTTGTATTCATAATTTAAATCGGATGGAACTCCCTGATCGTCGTTGGATGTATCAAATGCCTCGTCTGATAGAAGGAATGATCAACTCTGAATTTTACGAGAAAATTTATGAGTTTATTAAATTTATCTCTCGTAATCCACACTGCATGTATAGGTGTGGCCAGATTAGATGTCCTTGTTCAAGAAAAAATGCGGTAACAAGAGATTTTTTAGCATTGATGAGGTTAAAACTCATCTTGTGATATCCGGTTTTACTCCATATTATTACAATTGGACCGTACATGGCGAACCCCAGTGGAATTATAATATCGAAATAGTGGTTGTCTTCTTTGATCAGTTGAGTAGTGGTGGGGTGAGAGATTTGAGATTTGGTGGTTCGAGCCGTGATTCGCCTACTCCATGCTTTGGGACACTGGTGGATGAGGTAGATGAATTCCAAAGGTATCATACGATGATTAATGAGTCTGGTTTGGGTGGTCACAACACTGTCATGGAGGAGGAACCAAATCCTCGTGCGAAGAAATTTTTTTATATGCTTAAATCTGTTGATCAGAAGTACAAAATTGTTCAAACGGGCCCTACCTAAAGAGAACACGGCACCAGAAAATTTCTATCAAAGTAAGAGGCTCTTGAAGGATATAAGTTTACCGTTTGAAAAGATTGATTGTTGTACGAACGGTTGCATGCTATTTTGGGGCGACGACAAGAGCATCTATCAGTGCAGAAATGATGAAGAATTGGTTTAGGGGTAATTAAAAAGCCAAGCGGTCGCTATTTCGGTCGCTAATTCGCGCATTTTTTGTAGTGGAGATCAAAATGAACAACTCTTAGGAGTTTAGGGGTAAAATTAAAGAGTCAAAAATTTTACGATTAAAATTGAACACTCGATAAGTTTTAAAACCAAAATTGCTTTTTCTCTCTGCCTAAGATATAAATAATAAATTTGGTGACTTAAAAAAAACAGAAAAACAAGACATAATTAGAAAAAAACATGCTTCTTTAATTTCAAAATACAATACAAACCACAATCACTTGTATATTTAAAACACAATTTAACAAAGCAGTCACTTGTAGATTTAAAACACAATTGAACACACTTGTTAGGGAAACAAGCAAGTAGTACTATAAGTATATGTTTGATCTTAATGGATAAATAAGCCATTCCGCTAAAATATGCATGTTTTAGCGGAATAGATTATTTTATTCATAAAACCAAATGGGTATGGGATCCACAAATAGAGCAACAATTTGTAGTCAAATGGGAATGGGATCGACGAATAGAGCAACAATTTGTTGTGCGACAGTGTTCTTGTTTGGAGAAGTATAGCCATCCGTACTGTTCTTGTAAGTGTCATCAGCTACACGTGCATAGTTTAGAAGTAGCTTCAACATTTCCTTTGGTGCCCCTCTTTCCATCGCCCATTCTGTGTTCACATCCTTCCATCCATCCTCCACTAATTCCGCAAACTTTGCAAGAGCCTCTTGCTTCGATGCATTGCGATCTTTCATGTAACAATCTACCACCGTCGGCAATTTTCCTTCTCGGTTCTCCCGCTTCAAATCCAATATAAGACGGATTAATTAATCGGGTTTTGCCCATTTTGGAGCGGGCATTTTCTCTTTTGCCCTCTTTTAAGAATTTTTTTTTGCCCAATTTAAAACATTTAAAGTCCATTGTACCCTTATTATATACTTCTATTTTAATCTAGGTTGGCAATGAGTTGACAAACTATTTAGCAGATAAGATAATTTTGGTTATGAGTGTAATAAATTAGAATTGGTTATGAATTAAAATTGGAGTAGTAAGGGTAATATGAATTTTTTAGGTTCAAATTAGGCGAAAATAAATCCTTAAAAGAGAACAAAAAAGAAAATGCCCTCTCCAAAATGGACAATTTTGTGCATAAAAAGTCCATTATACCTTTATTACTCCAATTTTAGTATAGGTTGGCAATAAGTTGACAAACTATTTTGAATAAAAATAGGATACTATTTCTATAGGCTTGAAAAATTAGGACACATGCTATATATGAACATGCAAAATAAAGGCACTATCTTTAATAATTAATATATATATATATACTTACTTCGTGGCTACTGAGGTCCTGGAGGTGTCGACCCATCTTTGCTGTGGAAATTACAATTTTAGGTTCGTTTAGCAACCAATCAATGTCTTGTTTTGTTGCAGATTTGATGCCAGGGATAATATGTGCAAACATCATATAGATGCAACTAGTGATCACTGAATTGTTCATATACTCATCAAATGTTGGCATCTTTTTCTCCATTATCCATATCTGCTCTTGGTTGTAAGCCCGTCCTAGTTGTATCACCTAATTCCACGAGGGAAAATCACAAAATGGTTCATAAAATTGATAAAATTATAAATTGGTTCTGTGCTAGAAAAAAAATATACTTCTATGCAGGAAAAAAATACACTTATGTACAGATTAACTTATAAATATAGTCACTTTTTTTAACCAATATGTAAGTCACCTATTCCACAACCAACACACGCATAGGACCAAAATTGTTAAAAAGGGATCATTTTGTAAAATTTTAAATGGTGTATATATATATATATATATAGTAAATCAAGTTGTGTGTTGGAAATTAAGAAAATATTTTTTTGTTAAACAATTGTAGCATTATGATGAACAATAAATTGTTTCTAAATTTCTAAGACATTTCTTTTCATGTACTTAACAAAATATTACTTCATGAAGAAACTTTTTGTCTAAAGGCTTTTAATAAGTTAAGAAAACAATTAAGGATGAAAGTTCAAGCTGATCAATACATGCCAAATGAAAAACTTATTAAAATCTTCATCAATATATTGCCCTCCCAAAAAATTGCTGACCTCTATTTTTTGAATTATATATAAATTTACCGTCATTATATCCCCCCCCCTCCACCCCACCACAATTACGGGCCTAAAAAAAATATTTTCCGCTAATACAGATTTACACTTAAAGAGCTCTTATTGCTCTAATAAGAGCTCTCTAAGAGACAGCTATCTAAGTCCAAAGTCACTTAGAGAGTTGTTATTAACAGCTCTCTAAGTGGGAGGTTTACTTAGATAGCTGTTAATAACAGCTCTCTAAGTCCAAAACCACTTAGTGAGCTGTTATTAACAACTCTCTAAGTGGGAAGTTTACTTAGATAGCTTTCTTTTAGAGAGCTCTTATTAGAGCTTCTCTCCAATCAAATTAGGTCAAGCATACGCTTAGTGCTTTAAATAATTATGGAATTTTTGTATTGAAAATAATGAAGAAGAAAGTTGAAGCTTATCGGTTCATGAGAGAAATGAAGAAGAAAACAGTGCAATAGAAATAAATGTGGGGCCTTACTGCTTCTTTGAAATAAGGCGGTGCAAATGATTTATCTTGTGCGTTTGCGTCACGTTCGTAATCTTCATATATACTCATAATAAATCGATACACAATTTGCATGTAATCTGGGAGCTCATCAATCTTATCCATATTCCATCTGATACAAAATAATTAAATAATATTAATCAGGGCAACTAATTTTACTAAAATCAATTTTTCATCCCTTGATCTTTTGCAACATATGTAAAATGACTTAATTAGTAGAATTCAGACTATTCTATCTAATTAATTTGATTATTTCAAAATATACAGTATGTATGGAGAGATTTTGCAGCATAAAAATTTATTGGAAGGTGAAATCGATATTCCATCCGAAAATAATTAGTTTTAGGGATATTTCATTAATCAATAATTTAATTTAAAATGGTTGCTCAGCGAATTTTTATTTTGTCTATTTTGTGTGATTTGCACGGTATTGTACAATAGATTTACTACGTACCAATTCTATCTAATTAGTATGATCCATTGAACAATAGAAGGTTTGGGTTAATTATGCTTCAGATATATATGCATATAAAATTTGGATAAATATAGTAAAATTCATGTACATAATGTTTTTGAGATTTTTTTTTCTTTTGAGAGAGTCTGTTTCTTATTAATTGTTGTTTAATAAGAGGTAAGGTGTTAAGACTAAAAAGAAAAAGAAAAGGAGAACCCACATCCTGGGTTAAGGAGAGAATATGTAAAGGTTGGATGGGTCTCATTAAAAACCTCGCCGTAAATCATCCTTGTGGACAAACCGGACAAAGGAAAAGAATAGTGCAAACCATCAAAACTTTATCCCCAAAAGAAACAGCCCAGAATACAAGGCTTGAAAGAATAAATAAATGCCCAAACAACGAGTGTGGAAAAGATTAATAAATTAAAGGCATGAAAGAGAAAGTACTCAAAGAGCAAACGATCTAAGAAAACAAGGGGAGTGCCTGTCCAACTAGCAGCAGTATGAGAAGTAGCTAAGGTGTCCTATAAATGTGTGAAAAAGTTATGCTCATGCAAAAAGCAAGTTACATCGTCCAAAGATCATAAGTCTACCACGAAACCAGCTTAATATGACCCTTCAAAGCATTAATAGCGAGGCAAAAGTTGCCTAGGCCGTGTGTGTTCCATGATAAAAAAATATATAATTGTCGTTACAGGTATTTCTCCATATTTTTTCTAATTTACCCATATGCATTATCCCAAAAAGTTTTATACTAACTCCGTACATGATAAATGGAGCAATTTTATTGTGCACAGTTATTAAGAAAGAAAGTAAATGTTTTTTTATTGGTAATGGTTCATTCGCTCAAGTGAGGATCCCGGTGGCCAGGTGAGCTGGTTATTAAGAAAGTAAATGTAATGTGTAAAAGTAAATGTATTAGTGTAGAATATGATGTGTAAAAGTAATTGTATTAGTGTGATATGAGGTGTAAAAGTAAGTGTATTAGTGTGATATGATGTGTAAAAGTAAGTGTTTTAGAATAAAATAGGAAAATAATGATTATAATTGTTTCTATTTTAGAAAAGCAGACTATATATTGTCGACGATCATATAAGATAACGTGGGACTCTTTATTTGTGGAAGGAGGGAGTATTATTCAAGGAAGAATGTCCTTTTTCATCACACTCATAGTTCTTCTATTTTAGCATTATATCATCGATTTTTGATACTGATGGAGTTATACATAAATACCTTTCTAAATGTCGAGTAAAAAGCTCAGCTTCCGCAAGTGTTGCATAATTATCATATGTGTCATCTAAAATTGAAGCAAGTTGCATACTTTTCCCAAACGCTATTCGAAGATGAGAGTACTGAGGTTCAAATTTTGCAGCCACACCCCAATGATAGCACTCCACCATTCTATCTCTCGCATAAATCAATTTTGACTTTAGGTCAAACTGGTTCCACCATCTTCACAAAATCACATATAATTGATTGTAAGTCTTATGATCATATATATATTTCTCTTAAAAAAATGATACTAACATAAGTATAATCATATATATATATATATAGTTAAAATTGTGAAAGTCAAAAGAAATATAATTTTTTTCTGCACATAACCAATTTATTATTAGTGCAAATTTTGTGAATCAATTTGTAATTAGTACCAATTTAATATTGGTAAAGAGTCGATAAAGGAAAATAAATATTAACTTAAATAAAAATAAAAAGGGAAAGTAAATATTAACCCGGTGAGTTGGGAGAGCTCGTTCTTGTAGATGTTCTGCAAAAAGTTGAAATTAATTTTTGCAAGTACCAAAAGTGGTTGTATTCTTGACTCTTCTCTTTCATAGATGGAAATGTAGCGCCGGATATTAAAAATGGCAACTCCCTTGTGCAAAGGCTGTTGCAGGGCTTGTTTTGCTTTGTCTTTGGAGACCGAAGAAGCTTCTCGAAAGTCTTGTTCCAAAAAACGAGTAAGATGATTGGTTGTAAAATCCACAGCCTCTTCTAACACACTTTCTCCACCAACTCGAACATGGCATGCTTCGTATAAGCTTAGTAGCCCCTCCACGTCATTGCTATGGATATCTTCAAATTTATTGTCTTTACCAATAAATTTGTCAAATACATCTGATCATCACCAATTAACTCGTACATGTTAGTATGATGTACGTAGTTAATATTCCTTCCATCCCACTGTAAGTTTTTCGCTTTCCGTTTTTTAATGTTCCACAATAAATTTCTCATTCCATAAAAAGCAACAACAACACTTCATATATCAATAAAACAACTACTCTTTACTTTTTCACAACTCCTCGTTACTTTTCAATAATTTTCTATTATTTTATACAAAAGTCAACACGTGATCCACAATATAATAATAAATAAATACAATTTCTTAAAAAAAAAAAAGAGAAACTTAAAGAGGGACGAGGGAGTAATTTTTTACCATTGGATTTCTCTTTTATCACTTTTTATATTTCATTTTCAATTATAACCTCAAAATAAACTTGAATTTGTTATTATGGTGTGCATAGTTAATTTGTTAATTAATGTTTACCATATCAACCTATCATAAATCAAAAATAAAATAAATTATCAACAAAAACATACCGCAAGAAACTTTATAACGGTGTTGTCGGAGCAAACGAAAGCGGAGTGCAGTAGTAAACAAGTCAAAGTGTTGATCAAAATCACGAATTTCATCAAGTTTTTGTTTCATCTCAATCTTAAAATGATATGCTAATCCCAAACGCTCGATTGTGTCCAAGAGCATAATCAGCTTGTCAGATGTTGCCTCCACTAACATGCATCGTATTTCTTTCTTCCCTGCTTCAATGGATTTCTCATATGTTTCTTGCATCTGCATGTCAACCCAAATTTTTTGTTTGTCATGTTAAATCATATATATATATATATACACGCACCATATCTTAAGTACTTCCTCCGTTCCCCAAATTTGTTCCTATTTGTGTGGGCACGGGTTTTAAAAAAATGAGATAAAGTAAATAAAACAATGATTTTGTAGAATAATTGTGAGATTCACTAAAAAATAAAATGATTGTTCATGAGTGTGATAATAAAATAATATTTTCTGAAGTAAGAATGAGAATATATTTGAGAGACGGACGAAAATAAAAAGTGAAAATAAATTTGGGCAACGGAGAATACAATTTTGGATATGGTAATTCTACGTACAAATTAGTTTTCCTACGCTCAATTACTACCCAACAGTAATGTTGAAAAAAGTAGTGAGGAGGTGATAATAATTCTAAACATAAAAGATTACAGCGGGAAAATGAAGACACATAAATGGATAAAAATTACAACTTGAACAGCAAGGTGTTTAGTGGAGGAGACTTTTTCCCATAAAGTAAAAATTTTCCTGTGGTGTTCGTCGGTTGGAATTGTGATTTCCAAGTTAAGCAATACCTTCGTCTTTAGGGATGGTAACGAGTTAGGTCGGGTCAGATATACTTGAATACCCAGAATTATCTCGTTCTAAAATATAATGACCCAAACCTGCCCCGTAACCCACACAGGTCCTAGAATATTTTCCCATGACCCGTCCCAAGCAGGGCTGGCCCCACCCTCCCCGTTCAAATATTTTTAAATAAATTTTTTTGTGTCACGTCTTTAAGTATATAATAACTCTATTATGTAAATATCACAATCACATGTCAAAATAGCCAATTTAATACATAATTGAATAATATTTGATAAATTTTATATAAAATCAATTATATACCAATATAATATAATAAATTCATACATGGTGAGAAAAACGAAAAGTCAAATATTTTTTATTTTGATTTTTGAAATGAAAATAAGAAAATTATAAATATGATATCAATCACTCTTTGGAAAATCGAAAATCAAAGATTTTGAAGAGTCTTTCATTATCATAAAAAAATATAAATACATTTTAGAATATATTATATTAATACTAACTAAACATATATACATACATATATATATATATATATACACGATGCGGGTCGGACTGGGTCGAGCACCCATATGGGGCTAATATGAAACACATACCCAATCTGTTTTTAAAGGGGACTGGTCTGACCTGACCCAAACTTTAAGGGTAAGGCAGGTACCCACGAGGTGGGACGGTATTGCAATTCATATTTGTCTTTAAGTATGCACCGCAAGACTTGAAGTTCCGGTGAGCAGAAAGAGAGCACAAATTAAATAGTTCCTCTGAACTCTATGTGCAGAGTGTAGGAGAGGAAATGAGGACTTCGAATTGGTGCTTTGAGTTTGTTTTGAAGAATGTATAAGGAAACTTCTTTATAGGTGAATCTCCACTCGTAATTGAATAAATAACGTGTGAGCATTATATTAATATTGACAAACTAAATTGACAGCAGTCAACAGTGAATTGATTGACTATCAATCAAAAGTTGACATATCTTTAATATCTAGCACGTTTATAATGCATTTGTGCACTAAAAACTGTTCACCCATGAATTGACAAGATGTCACCATCGAATTTGTTCAATGAAGTTAGCTTTTGGTACGAATTAATTTGCTTAATTAGTTCTCTTTCATCTCTAAAGGTGTTATAACCAATTAATTTACAACTTAATTTTTCACTCACTAAAAATTATTTTTGTAAGTATAAATACATTAAATTTATCTACTCCACGAGTACAACACACCCGTGACTCGTATTGATTAATTTTTGAAAAATCAATTTCAATGCCATTATTTAACATTCATATAATATTCTGAGTACATATATATATATATATACATACACAATATGTAATACCTGATGGTCGATCGAAAATGTAGAGAAAATATCACCCCACATGCTGGGGGTATACTTGTTCATGGGTGGCCGGATATCCCTCACGCAATTTGAGTCGTATTCCTCCATACTAGCAGACACTAATTGCAGCACTACCTAATTATTTATAATAATTAATTAATCAGTATTACTTGTCTCATGCCTTTAAAACGGGGAGAGCTAATTATATATATATGCTCCAATTTTATTTATGGCGACATGCTCTATATGGCGTGAAATAAATTAATAACACACTATCTCTCTCTCTGAAATACATTTTAAAAAAATGAAAAAGCAATGCAGTTGAGGACTACTTTTGCATTACTCTTTATTTTTTTAAGTTTTTTTATTTAAGATGTATATTTGTATTTATATATCAACAAATGCATGTTATTATAAGATAAAATATGTGTTGCTATCCAAACTAAATGTTGTTATTTCACATATATTTATTTATTTTTATAAAATTATATTTTATCTTTACAGTAACATGCATGCATTTGCTCATATAGTAATACACATGTGCCCACATAGTAACACAAAATGAGGAGGAAATGTGTATTACAATTAGAGCAAATGTATGTTACTATCATATAAAAAATTATTCTTTTTACATATATTCATTTATTTTTATAGAATAAATATTTTTATATAATATAAAGAGTCAAATATGTATTAATATAAGAATAAATATTAGTTTTTTCACAAATATATTATTTAGTTTTATAGGAATAATTATTTTTTCATATAATAATACATACAAAATAGTAAAAAGTGTATTACTACATGATTTAATATATTTAGGTTTTTAAGGGGATGGTGAATAAATAAGAAACACATATTTATTTTTATAAAAAATCAATTGTCCTTAAAGTAACACACATTTGCTCATATAGTAACACAAATTGGGGAGCAAATTTGTATTACAATTAGAGCAAATGTGTGTTACTATAAAATTTAAGGTGTGTTACTATATTTACAAATATTTATTTGTCCTTAGAAATGTATATATTATACTTATATAACATATATAAGGTATTAAAAGATGTATTAATATATTAACAATATGTTATCAACAGAAATCAATAGAAAGAATAAAAAAGAATTTCAGTAAAACATATTTTATTTTTGCAAAACTACGTATTCTCTTTATAGTTATTTTAAAAGTAGAAAAAAATAATTTTTTAAGAATATTAATAGCACCAATTTCGCTCTTTAGTATCACGCTCTTGGCTATATAGTAATATAATTTGAGAGTGAATTTTTAAATTTTTAACATAATATTACTTAAATTTTATTGAATCAATACATCAATTTCAAATAAATAAAAAGGGTGAATGGCATCAATTTGCTTTGAAATAGCTTTTGATTTGTCAATATACCAATTTGCTTTGAAAGAATTTTATTAAAATAGCTTCCGACATCAATTTGCTTTGAAAGAGTTTCTGATTTGTCAATTTTATTTCCAAAGACGAGCAAAGGTGGTTTCTTCGAAAGACCGTGCAGTTCGCACCGATAGATAGGGATGCTGCATATGGCTATTAGTTATTACAGCGAAAATGGTTGGTTCTCAATTGGGGCAGCAGTCTTTTTTCCTTCTTTTTAATTTATGGTAAAAATTTCTACCCAAGTGTTGTTGTATTCAAAATTAATTATTGAAAAAAAAACAATAGATGAATTTATGAAAGAAAATATTGAGAATTTTAGGAAATATTAAAATTTGATAAGTAATATCTTCCAGTAGTTCATCTATTTATTACAAAAATAAAATTTCAATAAACTGTGATGTGTATGAGGATTTTAGGAAATTACACTCTAAAAAATTTACATTTTAGCTATCCATACTAAAGACCGTCTATATGTCAGTCTCTAAATTATACTCCCTCTGTCCCTTTATAAATTTTTTTTTTTTTGTTTAAAAAAGTGTATTATTTATTATTATATGGTGGGCCACATGTTGACTTTTGTATAAAGTAATGAAAAATTGTGAAAAAGTAATGAGAAGTTGTGAAAAAGTATCGGGGAATTGTGAAAAGTGGTATTTGTTTATTAATATATGAAATAGTGTTGTTGCTTTTTATGGAATGAGAAATTTATTGTGGGACATTCAAAAAAGGAAAGTGAGAAACTTATAGTGGGACGGAGGGAGTATGAATTATGACTGATGAGGACAAAGAGTCACAAGATTTTAAAATCAGCGACCACGTTGGCAATCATTAAGTTCAAAGGTCGGATTCGCGCGACTGCATCAATGTTCACTAAATGTAAATTTTACTTTAAGTGAAATAAAAATTATTGTCTTCTATTCAGTTTGTTTTACTTTATATGCAATTTTGTATATAATATTATAAAAAAATTAGTATTATTTAGATTTAAAAAATTAAATATATATACATATATGTAAAATTAAAGATCTGCATATATGCATATTTATATTGAATTGAATAAATAAAAATTGAATATTAAACTAGAAAAAATGCATACATACGTATAACTATTGGGTTGAAATTTTATTCTCCTAAAAAAATTGAAAAATTAATTTTGAAATAACGAAATTAATAAAATAATAATAATTTTAAAAAATTAAATTTTTTAATCTAAATAAAGTAATAAAAAGAAATAAAATTTGAATTCCGTAAAAAAGAGAAATTATAAAAATAAATAATAATAATAATATATAATGAAATTAATAAATTAATAATAATTTTAAAAAATAAAATTTGTAAATTTGTATTAAAGTAATAAAAAAGAAATAAAATTTGAATTCAGAAAAATTATAAAATAAATTTAAAAAAAAAAAAGAAAAAGAGATCCATTATTGTGGACAAAAAAGTTGCCGTCCACACTGAAGATGTCACATCTCACTTGTTAAAAGTAAAATTAGTACTCATTTTCTTGATCTTCTTTCTAACATGAGATCTAATATGAGTTTTTTTGTATTCCACCTTACCGTGCATCTCCAATTGTAATTATTTCTAAAAAAAATCACATTTTACAGGGTTTTCATACAATTAAGAAACTAAAGTTATTATAAATTGAATTTAAGTTGTTTTCTTTGTTTCCACATTTTACTATGATGATACTCATTTTCAGAAATAATTACTAATATCTAATATTTATTGGAAAAAAACCAGGATAGATTAAAGAAGACTAAGTAATATAAATTGATTATGTAACCTTTCTTTGGGTGACAGACACGAAGCAAATTTATATGTATGGCACGCATAACAATATTTAATAGATTAACACTTAGTGCAGAAAATCTAAGCAAATCATTTAGAAAATTATTTATGCTTTGCCGATGGATTTTGTAATCGAGAGCATTACAATCATCTGGATAAAAAATTATATAAACTCAAGTTCAATCATTATATATATATATATATTGTTACTATTATAAATATATATTATTATAATAAAAATGTGTATTTTAGCGATAAAAAATTAGTGACCGACTTTGACTATTGATCAATTTTAAAAATATAACGATCGATTTACGATTTTCGACGGTAACTAATTCCATAAAATATTTAGCGACCGCAGTAATCGGTTGCTAAACGTTTTGTTGACTAATTAGCGACTGAAATAGGGGGTCGTAAAATTATTTATTACTTCAGCGACCGTCAAGGCGGTCGCAAAACTTGAAATCCGAAGTGCGTAGTTGGAAAATGATGAACAGATTTGGTTTCATAACTTTGCGACCGCTTTAGGACGGCCGTTAAATTAAATTTTATATTAGCGACTGTAACGCCCCGGATCCAGAATACCAAATTTCGCAAACTTATATTACTCCAGCTCAAGATTATCAGCATATTTTTATTTTATTTTATTAACAGACGAGGTAGAAGATATACGTGTTCAAAGTAGCTAGTTTGGACCTTATGAGATTTTACCCCTAAATTCTTTCCACATGTTTTCAGCTACACCATTGCTTCTTAGTCTAAACAAAGTTGATTAAAAATACTTATAAAGTTCTAAAAATTATAAAATTGAACATGGTGACTCTTTAACAAGTGTAGATCATGATAAAAGTTTTACTTCACAAAAAAAGATTCATTCAACATGATAACTCAAGCAAAACGTTGACAAAGGTACAATCTGGACACATGTTTTTTCAAAAATCGGTATCTCCTCATAATCATCTCTAAAAATTACAAAACTTTGGAAGAATATGATATACTTCAATTAGAACATCCACACAAAATTTCATAAATTTCTGGTCACTAGAAATATAGAAATCAAGCCAATTAATCTAGGCATCACCGAAATCGTTTGAAGCTGAACACATCATTTTCAGAAAATTATTTCTCTCTATTCCTATGTCTGATGATCACAAAAATTACACAGGTTGTATTTAATCATTAATATATCACTCAGTAAAAATATCAAGATTTTATCATGGCTGTAAATATGAAAAAACGAAAGCTGAAATAGCTGCTCCTAACTCCACTCTATATAGGATACCTTAATTTATAAAATTCACATCACCTTCGTTTAAAGTCGTATCATCTCAATTTTTGGATATGTTTTAGAAATATCAATGGAGGATGAACACAAAAAATTTCATAATTTTATGAGTTGTTTAAATCATAGAAATTGGGTCCTCATATACGAATGTCACAGTTTGGTCCAAATTTACATGAGTCAACTTTAGGATTTTGTTTCTCCTTGATATCAACTCCGATGGTCCTGAAATTTGGATATGTTATAGTCCATCATCAATTTGTCATGTAGTAAAAATTTTATAATTTTCCTACGGCTAGAACTATAAAAACAAACCAAAGAAGAACACCCATCACAGGTTCAGTCGACAAAAACCACCTTGACTTCAAAATTCATAACTCCGTATTACTAATTCAAAACACCACCAAATTTGGACAGAACGTAGTTAAGTCATACAAGAAGTCACAGAAAAAGTTTCATAATTTTCCGAGCATCGTAACATGAGGAACGATCTAAAATTCGATGTATATAAGTACATAGCAAGGTTTATAGTTGTAACCTTTGTAGTTTCTTCTTGATTGTTGTCTTTAGTGAAGATCCCTTGCTATCTACCGACAGCTTGGCTACTTAAGGATGATGGAGTGAGGTTCTTTTGATTATATGAGTTTTTTGTGAATATTAATGAAGAAGGGGAGGAAGAACCGAAGAGAGAGGGTGAAGGAATGCTATTTTGTGTTTCAAGGTGAGTGTATTTATAGAGGGGTTAGGAGGAGACTTCCGAGAAGAAGTATGAAAAAGATGTTTGATCATGTAGCCATAAATAAAACATGTGAGAAAAAGTTTTAAGTAATTTTTTTTTTAATATTTTTACTTATTGTACAACATTTTATTTACCACTTGTATTTACTACACGCATTTGATATAAACTGTATTATTTAATCGTAAAGGGGTCGTATTTTAAAGATACAAAAATATCATAAATATCGGCTATTTTAAACGATCATATTTATACGTTGTAATAAATATTTCGTAAGTATAAATTTTTTTCACATATGTTTTAAATGCTTCGTTTGACTATATTTTGATATAGTAAAATTATTTAGACAAGATAAAATTGTCATTATCGAAGTTTGTTATCATATTTTATAACATGTATAAATTTCGGATCGAAAAATATTCTTTACTTCAAAAGTCTCGTATTTAGTAAAATATATTTCTAACCTTAAAAGTTTATTTTTAAAAGTGCTAGGAGTGCTTCCGGCTCAGAATGCTCGTCCATTTACCTGAAAATTGTGAACTTGAAACATATATTGCTCATAAAAATAAATGAATTATTTAATCATATAATTTTATAAGAAATTTTGGTTCGGGGTATTACAGCGACCAACTTTTCGATCGCTAATTGTGGAATTCGATGTGGGTAGGTGAGCAATAATTGCCCTATTCAGTTTCTTTATTTTGCGATCGTCAAGGCGGTCGCTAAAAAAATTGTAGTCACAAATTTACGAATATACAACAGTTTCTGCTCATTTTTCTCACTATCTTTCGGGGAAAAACAACTCCCCTTCATCTAAAATCCTCTCAAATTCAAACGAGTATTGTTTCGATATGTTGGTTGCAAATCGTGCGGGTCTATTGTCACATTGGGCTCATTGCTTCAATTTCACCATATATTTTTACAATTTACCGTTTGATTCTCTTATTGAATAAAATTTAGTTGTTTGATAAAAAAAATGTTAGATAAAGCATTTTTGTTTGTTGATTTATGATAAATTTAGCATTGTTTGTATTATATTAATTGTTGTATTGATATACCTATTTTTATTGGAGACTACTCCCAAATTTATTAGAATTTGCTTGTAAATTACATATATGTTTGATAAATTTAGTGTAATTGATATATGATTATATTGACAATTCTGTTTTAAAAAACGGATATGCTTGTTTATAGTCGAGACTCTACAGAATTTTTTTTTATAATTTTAATATGATATATTCTGAATTTGAATCAGATGAAACTCCCTAATCGTCATTGGATGTATCAAATGCCTCGCATGATACAAGAACTCGTCAACTTTGAGTTTTTCCAGAAGATTGATGAGTTTATTGAGTTTGCTTCTCGTCATCTATATTACATGGATAGTTGTGGCCGGATTAGATGTCCTTGTGCATGCAAAAAGTGTGGTAATAGGAAATTCTTGAGGATGGATGAGGTTAAAGTCATCTTGCGAGGTTCGGTTTTGCTCCATTTTACTATAATTGGACCGGACATGGTGAAGACCGGTGGAATTATAATATTAAAACTATGGCTGCATTTTATGATCAGTGGAGTGGTGGTGAAGGTTGGAGATTTGAGGTTGGTGGTTCAATTGGTCATCTTCTGATGCATACATGATCTCTTTGACCTTCAATTGTCTTCTTCGGGATAATCCTTTAAATATATTCAGGAATTGAATATCTTCCAGCTGTAGATTTGAAGTTACAACTTCTTCAGGTGTTTGTGTGGAACTTTTGATAAACTCTCTCTCAGGTTGACCTCCAGGTATAGAACTCTGCATGTGATTCATCCAGTCACAAGGATTGTGTCCTAGACTAGCTAAATCACCAGTATGTCTCTGCTCAGACATCATCTTCCTTAATTGTTTGGATGGTTTTCTAAAATAATCCAACTTCTTTAGGAGATTAACATTCCTTTCTTTAAGATCAGCTAGCATTATTTCTTGTGATCTGATAGTCTCTTGTAATTCAACACAATCTGCAGGTCTAGAACTTGTCTCATTGAAGAGTTCTTCATTGCTGTTTTGCAAACAACTGAATCCTTCTTTGAGTTCGTGTAGAACCAACAATTTTTTCTCAGCATCTTCAACTCCAGCCAATAGAGCCTTCACATGCTCTCTTCTAAGATTTTTATTTTCTTCTTTAAAGATTCTCACTTCTTCTTGGATTCTTTGGATTGCATCAAGCATGTAACTGGGAGAATCCTTTTCAGCTATATAACTAGATGATGAGCATACCTCTTAATATTTTGCCATAAGACAGATAAGGGCTTCTTCATCTGAATCAGTTGAGTCAGTGTCTTCTAAATATGCAGTTGACTTTTGATAAGAAGAGGGACCTTCTTCCTAGTATTTATCAAACTCTGAAAGAAGAGTTCTAATTATCTCCTTGTCAAACCTTTTCTTCTTTTCCTTTCTGACTTTTTTTTCTTCATCCGTGTACTTCTCTGCCTTGGGGTATGGACAATCTTTGATGTAGTGTCCTGGCTTTCTGCAGTTGTAACACAGATAAGTTGAGTTAGGTGTTGTAGGTTTCACCTTACCTTCTTCTTTTAAGGTGTACTGCTTCTTCTTGTTCCACTTTCCAAACTCCTTGAGCTGCTTTATCAAAACAGTCAAGTCTTCTTCATCAAAATCTACAGCTGCAAGGTTGTCAGCTATTAGAGTTGTAACCTTTGCACTGTCAGGTTCTTTCCTTCTACTTATGTCAAATTCATAAGCTTTCAAGTCTGAAAAGAGTTCAAAAATGGATATCTTAAATAAATCCTTTGATTCTCTCATGGCAATCACTTTCATGTCCCATTCTGAAGGTAATCCTCTAAGAACTTTCATGTTCATTTCTTTATGTGAGTATTCTTTACCAAGTGAATCTAGCTCATTGAGTATCTCAATTAATCTTGATTTAAACTTCTCAAGAACTTCTCCAGATTTCATTTTAAAGTTCTCAAAATTTTGAACTACTATCATGAGTTTGTTTTCTTTGATTTGTTTAGTTTCTTCACAAATCATTTCCAACTTTTCCCATATATCTTTTGCAATCTTGCAGTTTTTGATCTTGCTAAACACAATCTTGCAGTCCGACCACTACAAAAAAATGCGTGTTTTACCGACTAAAATTAACGATCATCTGCCAGACAATCGCTAATTTAAGAATTTACAACCGTATGTCACCAAATTAGGGTTCAACCACCATCTAGAATTTTGGCAATTGGCGACCGTCTAGGCGGTCGCAAAACTTTACCTGCGTGCGGGTATTTTCAAATTAATATATGGTCGCTAAATTTAACGCCAACTTAGCAACCTTATGTCGATCGCCAAACTTAAAATATAGTTTAGCGATCGTCGCAGGCGGTTGCTAATCACCGCCTTTAACCCCACATATTGGGATAAAATATTGATGGCGAGCAAGATAGTGGCCATCCCGTGTAGATTGACGAATGTTTTAGGCGGTCGCTAAATATTTTACCCATTATATATAGGGGACATCAGAAGCCTAAACACACACACACATATATATATATATATACTCCCAAAATCCGCCGCCAATTGCTGCCATCACCGCCTGCCCATTTAAGGTTAGGGGGCGCTTGGTATAAAATTTCTCAATGGTAATGGGAGTGGAGATATATATATATATAGTAATTATAGTAGGTAATGAGACCAAAACATTGATTTTCCTCCTAAATAAGGTAATCATTACCCCCATTTGATTACCCTCATCTCATTCTATAATCATCCTCCTCAATCAATCCCCCTACAATAATCAACAACCTTCTTTTTTTATACTTTTTTCCAAAATTGGAGCACAACATTAATGATGTAACCACCATGAACATAAACTCTTATTGAACGGGTAAAGAAGGAAAATAAAATTTCATTCCCATTGCCATTGAAGAATTTGAAACAAGCGCCCCCTTAGTTAATATTAAGTTAATTTAAGTATTATTTATGTGTAATTAGTTTAAATATGAACGGTTATGTTAAAATTAGTTTAATTGTTATGTTAAGTTAATTTAAATGTTTATTGTATTTAATTAGTTTAATAATTTTGTTATGTTAATGTAAATATTTATTATGTTAATTTAAAAATATGATATGTTTAATTAGTTTAAATGTGAATTTGTTATGTTAGTTTAATTGTTGTCATTTTAATTTAAGTATTTATTGTATAGAAGAAAGATAACTGTATTTCTTTGAGTATTACAAGATGTTCTTTGGGTATTATAAGATATTCTATGGGTATTATAAATTGTTCTTTGAGTATTACTCGTTTATTAATTATTTATATATTAATTATTCATTAATAAATTGTTCTTTGGACATTACATATTATTATTTGGGTACGTAAATATACTGTTATTTGGTTATTATAAATTGTTCTTTGAATATTACTCGTTTATTAATTATTTATTAATTAATTATTCATTTATAAATTAGTTTTTGAATAATATAAATTATTATTTGGGTATTAAACATTGTTCTTTGAGTATTACAAACTGTTCTTTAGGTATTATAAATTATTCTTTCGGTTTATTCATTTATCAATTATTCATTGTGTTTTATAAATTATTCTTTGGGTATTACAACATGTTCATTGGGTATTATAAATTATTCTTTGGGTATTATAAGTTGTTCTTTGGGTATTATAAATTGTTCTTTGAGTATTAAGAAATTACTGTTTTTTGTGAATATTTCTGTGCGATCCTCTGCCCTTCTTCTTATCGAATAGCTTCTCAATTTCCAAATAAAACATGTCTGGATTTAATCATTGAATTTTAAAAATATACATGATTAAATCGATAAGAACCATTTCAATAAAAATAAAAAGTTACATATTTTATTTTTTAAAATCCCAACTTAATTTTTTTTTACATACACTACAGAGAATTTGAAAAAGAGTTGCATAGACTCGAAACTTTAGTCTCATAGATATAAGTTTTTGTCTCAAAATAATGAGATCTGAAGTGAAAAATCCCACATCTACAAATGTTTATTAGATCTAAAACCACATAAAATTATCCGTACACATTTGCCAAAATTTGATGAACATTTCGTGGAAAATGAGTTTAATTAGAAGACGAGATATATAGTTACATACCTTTTGTAGAGAGCCTCCGACTTGAGAGAATTAAACACAAAATAATTAAGCAGTGATATAAATCAAGAGCTATATATCCTGCAGAAGAAAATGCATATTCAGCTCAAAACTTGATCATTATATATATGACGAATTAATAATATAATTATTAGATAAAATGCAACGACTTAATTACCCATATATACACTGAAATTCTAGAAAGAGAAAATGTGTAGGAATATTGTTATTTGGCAATTCAAGTTTTACTTTGATTTAAAAAATAAATAAATAAACATACATAATAAATCAATAAGGGCCATTTCAATAAAAATAAAAAGTTAAATAATAATTTTTTTTGTTTTTAAATTCCGACTCAATTTTTTCATATACACTATAGAGAACTTGGAAAAGAGTTATACTGACTCGAAATTTTACCAATTTTTGTCTCAAAATAGTCAGATCTGAAGTGAAAAATAACAAATCTACAAATATTTATTAGATCTAATTAAAGTCACAGAAAAAATATCTGTACGCATTTTTTCAAAATTTATTGAAGATTTATTCGAAAGTGACTTTAGAAGACAAATCTTACTTACCTTTCATGAGAGTATTAAATACAAAATAATGATAAGGAGTGATGTAGAGCCATCCTGCAGATTCAGCTCAAACTTAATAGCATCAGTGATATTTTATGACAAATTAATAATACAATTATATATATAGAGATAGATAAAATGCAACGAGGCATGGACGGAGGGAAGTGGGGTACAGGGGGCACTGGGCCCCCCTGAAATTTGGTAAAATTTTAGGTGTAATATGGTAATTTCTTATATATAAATAATAAAGTATTTGTTAAATATAACAATGGTATTTGTTACGAAAATGAGCAATGAGAATTGAGAAGGCCCAACCTTTCGGTCTTGATTGAAAAAAGAAAATATTTTGGGCTTGATTAAATGAAAAGAAAGACCCACTTTCATCTAAGTAACCCTAATCAATGTTAGCGTGTAATTAATATTTTGTGAGTGGAGTCCTAATCACAACAATGCTAGCGTGTAATTAATATATGTGAATATATAATGTAATTGAATTAAACATTGACAAATACTTTGAGGTAAAGTATCGTGTGAATATATATATTTTGTTATTTTATTAAATAATAGTAGGATATAACTTATAAGTTATTTTCACTAATTAATATTAATTAAAGAGCAATTGGTTCGTGATTCATACGTAACACTCTCAAGATTATACAAAATTTAATGGAATAAACATATGAAGGACAAAAAAAAAAAATTCAAATTGAAAGAAAATAATAATACAAAATTTAAGTGGTTCGATTGTAAGATTTATGTCAATTATGAGAAATTGTAAATATTTAATAAATCTTAAAATGGGAAAATAAAATAAACTAGAGTAAGTCTCATGCGCACATGATGTATAGTGCACTCATTTAAAAGTTGTGGTTTTTTATATTGAAAATTGTGAATGATTACACTTAAAATTAAGTATGGGTTAATTATAATGAAAATTTATAATGATGTACGTTTTTCAGTTAAATTAATTCATACTTTTCAA
This sequence comes from Prunella vulgaris, assembly GCA_026898435.1. Taxonomy (NCBI): domain Eukaryota; kingdom Viridiplantae; phylum Streptophyta; class Magnoliopsida; order Lamiales; family Lamiaceae; genus Prunella; species Prunella vulgaris. The sequence continues at coordinate 9 of JAPKLY010002147.1, read as the reverse complement.
TATAATCAA
>JAPKLY010002146.1:955-28812 GCA_026898435.1 Prunella vulgaris | reverse complement strand
GAAGGACATCAGGATGGAGAGAGTCCCTACTGAAAAACAGAGAGCTGACATCCTGACTAAGGCTTTGCCTGAAACCAGGTTTGTTGAGTTATCAGTAGAGTTAGGACTCCTTGACCCAGGCTTAGGTGATTCAGTCTGAATCTCTAATAAGATTGCACAAGGTCAGGGGGAATAACTCATATGGACTCAGGATGAAGGAATCTCAGAGAGAATATGAATGGTTGTAGGGGGAACATTCAGTATTAAAAGGATGATCAGTATAGACTGACTAAGTTTCAGGACACTGAACTCAGGGCTTGTCACCCTGATAGGGCAATAAGTGGTATCAGTCAGAATACATATTTGACTGACTGGTATGTTTCCTGATTTTTGTCTAGTCATCTGGTATTGCGTGCATTATCCTTTTACTGTTTGCTGTATTGTCAAATCAATTTAATTTGCCAAATGATCCCAGCCATTCGTTTTAATATTCGGTTATTATTTAATTCAATTTATTTGAATTAAATACGGACATGCTCTAGTGTGCATTTAATGCACTGTGGGCGGGAACAATTTTCGATAAATTTTTGACCAATCACTTTTGAAAAACCGAAGAGTCAAATGCTTTTTACTGCTCAAATCTTGACCATTGAATCTCATAGGTCACTATTTTCTAAGCCGTCCGATTAAAACTGAATTTTTCTATAAATAAGAGAAGATCATGTTGTTAAAACTTTTATGCACCCAATATTTTCTTAACTTACTTTCTCTAAAAATCCGATTCTCTTCAATTCTTTCAAATTTTCCATGGCTTCACCTTCTGCCGATACCTTCTTTGGAAATCTTTTCCATTTAAGGAATGAAATACATTATGAGCCCTATGGGGATTTTTCTTCCAATAACCCCGACATTTTGCCTGTACAAGAACTCTTTGATAATGCAGGTCTTCTGCAGTTCATTACTGCAAAGCCACAGAGGCTCCACCCACGACTTATTGCAGCCTTCTACCTGAAGATGGCGCAAAACAAGGACTCCCAGGAGTGGGAAACTTGTACTCCCTTGACCTCCTGTGAAAAGGGAAAGGATGGTGAGGAGGAGATGATCAGGAGGTGGGTCACTCTCAACATCCGGGAGAAGATTAAGGAGGTTTTTAATCTTCCCAATACAGGACGAAGCCCAGTGGATTATGGGTTTGGGAATGAGAAGGATTTTCTCCAGTCCCTGTGCGATGGGGATGTCGTCCTGAAATCTGGCCTGAATAAATCAGTCTTGAGGACTGAAAATTGTCACTTCTTCGACCTGACAAGTCAGGGAGTGATGGAAATTGCTGGAGGATTGGAGCAGATCTCCAGACCGAAGCTATACACGATGATGGCTATCTCCGACGCCTCTCTGCACAATTTTGACTGGGAGGGTTACTTCCTCCAAATGCTGGTGGCTGAGACCAGCAAAATCAAGTACTCGCCAGAGGGGCAGGCGACTTTTGAGGCCAAGATGCACTTCGGCACCAAGATCTCTATGCTCTTGGAGACCCTGGATCTCGGTGATGTGGATCAGGCCCAATCACTCGAGATTCCAGCGAAAATTCATCTCTTCAGAGCTTATTCCGATGATGCTGGCACAAGGAGAAGGCCTCGGACTCAGAAGAAGAAGGCCCAGGTGAGCATGACTGGAAGAGTCCAGGCTCAGGCAGGCAAGTCTTCCGAGTCTGATACAGCAAAGCCAGCGGAGGATAAATCTAAGCCCTCCAGACCCAAGCAACAAAAGCTGAAATTTCTCTACTCAGGGTCAGCAGAGCGAGAGAAGAAACTCGTGGAAGAGCGAGAGAAGAAGCTTATGGAAGAGCAAGATGCTGAAGCTGTTCAGCATGCAACTCCGGAGAAGGAACCAGCTCAGGCGCAGGCTGTTCTTGAAATTGCTCTGATTACATCTGTTCCAGAGGTTGCATCCCCTGATCCCAACCAACTGATTCTTAACATTGCTGAAACTTATCAGAGTTTGGGTCAGGTAGAGCCTGCTCAGGAAGGAGGAGTTGAGCAAGAGGCTGCTGAATCAGTTCAGGCTGAAACACCATGGCCTTTCCCTGCGCCCGATGTGAATATTCTTTCAGATTTTGAGATAGTTGCAAGGGGAGAGGCAGCTGAGATGGTGGAGAGAAGATTCCCTGATCTCACTGAGGCTCAGAATGAGGCAGTTGTGCAACTCCGTACTTTTGCCGTTATCAGAAATGCTACTTGGTCTGAACTCAGCCAGCTAGGAGAGTCAAGAGGATGGGACTGCATTGCAGATTTAGAAGCCGCCCTCTTTGATCTTTTTGATGTAAACTCTCTACATCATCTGATCAAGATGGTGGATTTTATCAGAACAGTCCGCAGAACGTATCCTGAGCCTGAGACTCAGAAAGCTGAAGAGAGGGGAGAGGAGAAGGAAGCTGAAATGGAGGTGGTGATAATTGCTGATGACGATCAGCAAGGAGGCACTGAGGGAGTCAGTGCATCGGCCGATGAAGCAATCCTGGGACCCGGGATTGCGGAGGCTTCAGGAGAGGGTCCACCAGGTATGGTCCGAGTCAGAGGAAAATGGACTACACCCGAAGAAATTTATCTTCACAATTCCTCACGAGCTCTTGGCAATCTGCACAGGAGAGTCATCCTCGTTGAGCGAAAAGCTAGTAGGGTTGGTTCGAATTCTGAATTGCTGAACAAGAAACTGAAAAGACTGGACCGTGACCTGAATGATATGGCCACTGATTTGCATGCAGCGATTGATCTCCTTGGGGAAGCTCGGACTGGACTCAATGTAGAACTCACTGTCATTTTAGAGCAAGCCAAGGATGCTATTCAGAACTGCAATCAGATGGTTTCAGATGTGCAGACTCAGCAGGAGACTAAGCTTGCCAACTTTCTGGATCAACAACTGTCTGAAAAGGTTGATCAACTGGTTGATGAGAAGTTGGTCAAGCTAAAAGCTGAACTGAAGGAGGACCTGCTGAGGGAGTTGTCTGCACAAGAGAAGGAGAAAATTGCATCTGCCCTAGACACAAGGATGGAAAACTTCGAGGGTCGACTGAAGGCTGCACACAATTCAGCCATTGATCAGCTCAGTATCGGCCTGAGAGGAATGGCAGGGCAGATTGGGCAATTGCAGGTGAAGCAGACTGAGATGGACAGTCAGTTCAATCTTTTGGCGGAGTCAGTGGATGAAGTTGTCAAACGTATTAATGACGATGATGCCAAAAAGGGGGAAGAAGGGAAAAAGCAAATTGCCACTACTGGTAAAGCTAAGAAGAAAAACTTTCCCCTTGAACTGAAGGCTGCGGAAAGAAAGAGGACTAGATCCGTAGTCGCCATCGAAACTACTGAAGGCTCAGATCCGAAGAAGTTGAGACCCTCTGAAGATCTGGCTCTTGAGCCGTTATATAAGGAGATGGAGGAACAAATAATGCCATCTGGGATGACCACTCAGAAGAAATTGGTGATGACTGAAGCTGAAAAGATAGCAAAAATGAAAGAAATTTCGCTGCTCAGTCAGATCCAGCGCCTAAAAGAGTCCAATGAGTATCTGACTTCTCAGGTCCAGAAGAAGAAATCTATATCATCTGGATCTCGGATGAAGACTCAGAGGAAGATTGTGGTCAGACCAGATCAAAGTCATCCTCCATTGAAGTTTGTTGAAGACTTCATTCCGATTGAGATGCTGGAGGTATGGATTCCGATCCGGAATAGGTGGGCATACCTATTCTATGTGGTGGGGTTATGGGACGATCTGACTGAAGGAAAAGACGTCATACTCCATCACTGGATGGCACAGGAGCATCCTGATCTCTGGGCTGAAATCATCAGACATGCTGACACTGAAGGTGTAGAGATCGCTCCTCCGAAATTCATCAAGTACCCTCCTCCACTCTTTAGGAATTCTAACCAGCTCGACCGGAAAGCAATTTCTGAAGAAGTCGTCAGAGTAGGATGAGCTGCCGGGGCCGTTGCTGATCGGAACAGGATGAAGCAGGTCCTGAACCGAGTACTGGAAATGTACGAGATTCCACTGACTGCTTGGAATAAGGATGAAGACTAGATCAGGAGCTAGTTGTTCAGGAATTTTGTAATAGCTTCAGGATACTTGTATTTTCTTATCAATCAATGAAGTTATTTACTTTTCCTGAGTACAACTTCTTGTTGACTCCTGAATTTACTTTTCTGAATCCTTATCAAGAACTGTACTAACCCATTTCTTATTTTCATCTTATAGACTAAGTACCTAGTTTGTCAGGTGGTACTGAGTTGTTTTCACTGACTAAGTCAGTTGATTGTATAGATGAATAGGAATTTGCTTAAGGGTTTTGGCATCATCAAAAAGGGGGAAATTGTTGGGACAATCTGAGTATTTTGATTACATCCCAAAACCCCTGATGAATTTGCCTAAGTATAGTTGTTCAGGATAAAATAGTTCAGGACAGTTAGGTTAGAGATTCAGTACAGGAGGACCATGCTGAAGACTGAAGAATATTGGAGTCGACCCAATTTACTGAAGTCTGAAGTGTAAACCATCCTGAAGGAGTCAGTCAGTCTCGCTGAAGATTGTCTGTTCTGAAGCTGAAGATCGAAGCCTGCTGATTCATCCTGAAGTCAATCCTGAAGTACCATTGGCTGATGTTTCTACTGAGTACACTAAGCATACTCAGGACAGAAGTTGGTCAGTGAAGAGTAAGTGTAACCTATCAGGCTGTGCTGAATGCACTTAAGACCTGACTTAGGCCTTGGTTCAGTTCACCTGAATCCTGTAAGTCCGTAGCAAAAAGGTTACACACACTGGGCTGAATAACCTATCAGGCTGTGCTGAATGCACATAGGACCTGACTCAGGCCATGGTTCAGTTCACCTGAATCATGTAAGACCAAAGCAAAAGGTTATTTATGCTATGGGACAAGAGACAAAAAGAATGTCAGTAAGACTTCATTAAAGACACGTTCAGACTGAGTTACTAACAAGAGACTCAGAGCATTGAATGTACGAGGAAGGATAAATGTCTGAAGGTCAACTAGCCGTTATAACGGAGAGCCAATGATCTTTCGACACGTATGCACGGAGTCTGCGCAGCATTTAATGCGGCATTTAATGCGTCTCAAAAAGTTGCAGGTGATGTGACAACTTGCCAGAATAAGCATGGCGGGTAGGTCAAACAGTATTTCTAGCCTGCAATCTACCTAAATTAGGAAATATTTGATTTGATCTCCTCCAATGGATCTATTTTGAATCTTGCCTATAAATATGGAGAACCTTGCACCCATTCAAGGTTAACGGGAAATTTCCAAGAGAAAACTCTCAAGAATCCAAGAACTCAAAGCATATCATAAACAACACTCTGCAATTAAATTTCCCTAGTGTTGTAGTAGGATTCACTCTGTATTTGCTTAGATCGATAGCTCTTTTATTTAGCATTGTTTTGTATTGCTAGAGCTATCTTAGTTGGAAACCAGAATACCAAACCACTCAAGGTGTGAGATCGGTTGGTTAGAAGGACTGGGACTTGTAAAACGCCCAGGGGTCAGTTCCTAAGAGAGGAAGTTGGCTACTCGTGTCCCTTGGCACGTAAAACCCAAGTACCTATCCTCAGGGTTTTGAGGATAGCTTCCTGTTAAATTAGGTCGTGGACGTAGGAGTTGGTTATCTCCGAACCACGTTAAAAAGTCCCCTGTGTGCTGATTTACTGTTCTGTTCAGGATCATAACTGTCATCATATTAAACTGAACATAATGCACTGGTTTTAACCTCAGGACTGAATCAATCATCCTGAATCTGAATACTGTGCACTCAGCCTTAACCACCAATTTACTAAGCAACTCAGAGAAAATATTTTTAGAAAATAAAACGAGTAGAATCTAAGGGCTCACTTTCCGCACGTACTCTGGCTCACTGAGATAGTGGTCCAACTGACTCGCTTTCGAGCTGTCAGTAGGATTGTTATCTCTACTGAGCTTCTGAGCACTTTACTCACACTCAGTTTTTCTGACTCGTTACTGAACCGTCCCTGCTGCCCCTGCGGACCTTCAGCATACTGAGTACTTCAGGGAATCCTGACTGAGTGCGTTAGAGCATTTTTCTGAGTCTTTCAGAAAAATCTGACATCAGTGTATTCCCCCCATACACTGATTTAACTCATTTCAGGACCAACAACCTCAGTCGTGCGTTTCTGTCGCACAAGAGTGGTGGAGTTGTCGACCAAGATGGTCGACACCCTGGTCGATAGTTGGCCCCCGTGTCGGCCAAGGCTTGTAGGTCTGTCGTCCGAGCTAGTCGACACCTCAGGCGACAATTGGCTGTCTTTCCAGAGATCCCAGACGCGCGAAGGCCGTCTTCCGAGGCTTTAGATGCTATCTACCCAGGCCTTCAACTCCTACTTCGAAAATTTCATATTTTTTACCCTTTTTCTTGCACTTTTCCTACACAACACCACTTAATACTCAAAATATCACAAGAATATCCACACTCATGAATCAAATATGGTAGCAAATTGACGAAATTAAGCACGAACACACACCCCCAAACTTTTTCGGATTATAAATCCTAATAAAGTTTGGAAATGTGGTAAATTACAAATTTGCTAGCACATAAAACCAAACAATCACAACTCTCAACTCAAAAACCAAATATTCATCAAGATTATCTCAAAAATTCACTTCTCAAACTCTTCCTAATCATTTAAGCACAAAACCAATCAAGCAATGATCATAAAAAATTGGCCTAAAATACCAAATAACCTCATGCTTCCATTCCAATACAAAAAATCAATCAAATCAAAACTAAAATCTAAAAGAAATAAAGGATACGGATGGGTTGCCTCCCATCTAGCGCTTGGATTTAACTTCCCCTAGCATGACGACTCTTAAGCTCAAGTAACATCAATATCGATGAGAGTTGAATGACGTACAGCACTCAATTTCCTCTTCCAAAAATATGCTTTCTTCACCATTTGTTTAACCCCCTTGCCTTCATTTACCTTCTTCCTCTTTTCAAAAGGATTATCACCACTAAGCTCACTCTTGAGATCAATTTTTCTTGACTTATCCTTTTCTTCACTTTCCATATCATCTCGTACAACTTTGTTCATCAACCCTTCAATCTTCTTTGGGGAACTCTTGGAATTACCATGGATCGAAAAGGTGGCTTTCTCACCATTCATTCCAAGAGTAACTTCTCCTCGCTTAATATTAATTAAAGCATCCGATGCAGCAAGAAAAGGTCTCCCAAAAATGATAGGATTCTCCAAATCTTCTTCAATATCTAGCACAACAAAGTCAACGGGATAGACAAACTTACCAACATGAACTACCACATCCTCTATAATTCCCCTTGGTCTCACTTTTGAACCATCGGCCATTTGCAAATTCATTTTTGTTGGCTTCAAGTCATGCAAGCCCAACTCCTTGGCAATAGAAAATGGCATCATGTTAACACTTGCGCCCAAATCACACAAGGCCCTTATTTCCTTGCTCTCCTTAATATGGCAACTCAATGTGAAACTCCCCGGATCTCTAAGCTTTTGTGGTAAATGATTTTGTATCAACTCACTACTCTTACGAGTAAGCTTAACCATTTTCGGTTCATTTCCTTTCTTCTTCTTTGCCAAAGCATCTCTCAAGAACCTTGTATAATTTGACATTTCTTCAATAGCTTCATGAAAAGGCATCTTTGAATAGAACATTTTGAAAAGTTCAAAGAACTTCTTGAATTGATCATCAAGCTTATTTTTCATTCCTTTTAAAATTTCCACCTGCACCTCCTTTTCCACTTTCCCTTCTTCCACCTTTCTTTCCGCACCCCCTATTTTATCTAATCCCTCAAAATTTTCTTTCTTTTCCTTCTCTTTCTTCATCACCATATCTTCTACCCCCAAGCCTTTCTCATTACTCCTTACCAATTTCACATCCTCACTATGAAATACTTCTTCCATCATCTCATCATGAAAAACTTTTAAAGGAGAATTCCCTACAACCCCATTTTCAACCTCCACACATGATATCAAATTACAATGCTCATGAGGATTAATTTCGGTTGTAGAAGGGAACTTACATTTATTCACTTGTGGGCTTAAGGATGAAGCAATTTGCCCCATTTGAAATTCCAAGCTCTTGATTTGATTACCTTGTGAAGCATACAAGTCATCAAACTTCTTGTTCATTTCACCATTCATCTTTCTAAATTCCACTCTCATATCTTCCATGTTCTTCAAAATCAATGCCAAGGTGTCCTCCACACTCCCCTTACCCTCATTATTCGGCGGCTTTGATCCCGGATCAATCCCGGGTGGCAATTGGATTGCTCCCTTAGGATTGGCGTATGAGAAATTCACGTGCCTTCTATTAGGATTGTAAGGAGGATTGCCTTGATTCGGATATGGACTTCCTTGGTTTCTAAATAGTGGAGCAACATACGACCTTTGATTGTTTTGATAAGAATTGTTGAATTGCGGACGACCCATATAGTTTACTTCCTCTTGAGTGGAGGTAGTAGGAGGAGGAAGACTCTCGACAATGCTAACTTGCATAGGAGTTGGAGCAAGGTTTTGATGTTGGCCTCTATAGACCAAATTACAAACATTAGTCAATCTTTCTTCAAGAAGTGCAACTCGATCACCTGCTCCATTGCTAGACTCTCTTTGGAAAGCATCATTTGTAGCTATGTTCTCAATAATCTCGTTCACTTGACGAATGGTTTTCGTCCAAACCGAGCCTCCGGCACAAGAATTTAAGTAATTCTTATCTCCTTGATGCAAACCTATGGTGAATGTCAAGAGTATATCTTCATCCCTCAAACCATGTTGAGGACAAGCCAACAATAAGGTTTGGTACCTCTCCCATGCACTAGATATGGTCTCTCTCGCTTTTTGTCGGAAATTCTTTATCTCTTCTCTCGCCTTGAGCATCTTTGATGGAGGATAGAATTTCTTAAGAAATTGGGAACTCAACTCCTCCCAAGTGGTAGCTTTAGGATTCATAGCTCTAATCCATGCTTAAGCTCTCCCCGTCAAAGTGAAATTGAAGAATCGGAGCTTCTTCTCACTATCCGACATTCCTTTGTACTTGATCGTATCACATATCTCCATGAAGTTATTTAGGTGAGCATTTGGGTCTTCTCGATCACTAGATCCTTCAAACTTTTCAGCATCAATCGGCGGTCTTTCTATTCCATCATATTGCTCATTAACTCTAGGCTCAAAATAGTCTCGCAGCAATTGTTCATGGTTTTGAGGTGGGTTTATGATTTGTGGTCTTTGGTGTTGAGGTGGTGGTGGGTATGGATAGTATGGGTAATTATGTGGTGGTGGTGGGTAGTATGGTTGGTTAATTGGGTAATTGGGGTAGTTGGGATATTGTGGTGGATAGTAAGGTTGATTTGGTAGTGGATAAGGTGGGTATTGGTGTGGTTGAAGTGGAACATCTCTTTGAGCAAAATTCTCTTCTCCTTGATGTACTTGTCCTCGTAAGGGCTCTTCTTCTCTTATCTCATCTCGAGCTTCGTTCATATTATTCTCCATGTTGCTTTGATTCAAACGAGCTTCTCTTCTTCTTCTTCTTAGGCTTCTCTCATGATCCGATTCAAAAGGTAGAAGATCTCCCCCTTGACTTCTTGTGTGCATACACACAAGAAATAGTCAAGAAAAAATTGAAAATAAGAACAACTATCAAGCAACCAAACAAACAAGCCGTCTCCCCATCAACGGCGCCAAAAACTTGTTTAGCCAAAAGATGTCTATGTGCAAGTGTACACGATCGTTATTGTTGTGGCAAGCTTAACCAAGTTTATTTAATATCGAACCCAAAGGAGATGGGGATTTATAAGGTAAGACTATTGTTCTTGATTCAAAAATCACAAAGCAAGTAAAGAAGATATGGCATCTATGTCTACAAGTGCGTCAAACGAGTAAACTACCTATCACCTTGATTTACAAAGTGAGCAAGTTGTGTGAGAAGTGTATTAGTGTACTATCCTATGTTTCATGTGGTGAAGTATCACTTACTCATGCATTGAGGTATTGTACAATCAATAGGCAAGCCACTCTAATATGCAAAGGTCTCCCTAAATGCACATAGAGCCTCTAATTGTCTTTCCAATTCTCTAAGGTAATTCTCACTATCTTAGGAATTTTAACAAACACTTAGTATGCAATGACCTAATAATAAGAATGTTTTAGGTAAATAGCCCAACTTTCGTATGAGACTAATTCCTAATGGCCCATACAATCAATTATGCATATAAGCATTCATACAAACCATCAAAATAGAGAATTGATCATACAACATCTCAAGCATTCATAAGATTAACATAAACACCACACTAATCCATAGGAATCATACACCAACAGACAAAGGAATTAGCCCATGGTTAATTTATTAAGCAATAGAGAAATTGAAGTAACTACATTCATCATTATGCAGGAATTATACAAAGTATTCAAGAATTTACCTATTACAAGTGGAATTGAAAAGATACAAGATTACCTCTATAAGCTAGAAAATGATCTGACAATAGAAATTGAAAATCAATCGGTAGAAATGTAGCTTTAGCTATGCTAAGAATGCAGGAGAAAACTGATCGTCGATCCGAATGGTAGATCACAAGTAATCGTCGAAATCGTAAATGAGAATCTAAGAACACCACTTGGAAACTACCTCTAACTTCTCCTAATCTAGTGAGAGAATATGAATCTAAGAAAATTGATAAAAGTTCCAAGTTAAGTCCCTTAGAAAATCTGAGATGGAAGTATATATAGTGCCCTTGGATCATTGACTAAGATGTCCTTCATTAAAACGCGCGAAAATATGAAAATAGCCCTGAAAATCCGAGAAATTTGCACTGCTATCGCCCAAGAGCTGAGCAGATGTCGACCTCTCGGGCGACAGCTTGGTCGACAGAGAGCTCTCTTGTCGTCCAAGAGTTGTGCAACTGTCGACCAAGCTTGGTCGACAGCCAGCTCGACAATTGCTATTCTTTTCAGAGATATTGGTCGACAAATGCCTGTCTTCCAAAGAAGGAACCCGTGTCGCCCGAGGCCTTAGTCTCGGTCGATGCGTGACTTCCTTGTTTTTGTCATATCTTGAGCTCTAGAACTCCGATTGACTCGATTCTTCTTTTATTGCGACCCTCTTTTCAAGATTTTCAACATAGGATAGCAATTTCTCCATTTTGTTCAACTCCAGAATTTGGACTTTTCTCGATCTTGCTCGTTTCTTTCTCATTTTGCTCGTTTTCACCTACAATCACAACTTCTTAGCCAAAAAGGGTTAAATACACAAAGTATCACATAATAGGGTCAAATATGAACATAATATCACCAAAAGCATATAGAAATGAGTGCTAAAACATGCAATTATGACCCTAATCATACACTTTCACAATTTATTGCTTTTTTCTTTTCTTTTCAACACGATTCGTAGTACTTCACAGTCAACAAAAAATTAAGCTCTACTATCCCTTGGGTTAACAAGCCTACGCAGGATAAGAGTTTCAAAACAGGCTGCCAAGAATAATAGGATATAAAGCTCAAAAGGGCTGACTAGGGAATCAATGAATTCAGGCAGGGAAAATATGGCTAAGTGACCCAATCAATTCAAAGAAGGCCTCATATCATTTTCGCAACATTCTTAATTTCTGTAATCTCAAATCAGACTCAAGGCAGGTTCTAGAGCAACAGCATACTAAGAGGACCACACAACCAAGAAAACTTCATCTGTTTAAAATGAACAGGAATTGGCTCAAAAATCTCACAGGCAAAGTGATTGTGACAAGTATTATTGACTTAAGATTATTTCATCTCAACTCCTAGCATCAAAGCATCTATGACTTACACCCTCTACTCAAATACAAATGAAAACTCATATGAACTTCACTCAACAACACAATCATGCACTTCTCAATCCAATATCACCCTATTCAATCTCATGTATCCACATATTTCAACAAGTATCTCAACAAGACCTAGGGATCACAAAATCATCAACAAAATGGGGGTAGGTACGCATGTGCAAATGTATAAAAATCCATTCAAATAAACATACACCTCCCCAACCTTAGAGTTTGCTAAGAAAATCTAAGTTTGAGTCTGGGGTGTCCATGTGAGACTCAAATCGAAACAGAATAACTCAACACTTACATAGGCACATTCCCACAATTCAAAGAGAACACACAAGTCAACTAGGGCAACAAAAGCAAAGTATGTGCGTCTGTGCAGTGTAGGCATAAAAATAGTAAAAATGATCACTCCCCCAAACTTAGAGATTTCTAAGCAATTCTAAGTTTGGGTTTGTGGTACCTCAATCTGCACCAAATTACTCCTCTTCAAATCAGCACAAAAACTTTCTCTTGTTCCCTTTTGCAGCAACCATCCAAGACCTACAAAGCACACACTCGGAGAGAAACGTGGATTAACAAACTAATCAAATCAAAAGAAATAAACAACTACGAAAATAAACAAAAGCAAGAAAATGGGTTGCCTCCCATTAAGCGCTATTTTTAATGTCCTATGCCGGACAATACCTCATACGCTCATCGAAATGGCCAAGGATAACGATCTTCCTTGCCATTGTATCTCAAACGTTTAGCCTCGAAGTCAAGGAGGCTCAAACCATGAGTATGTCAGACTCCCTTTGTCTTACCTCCAAGTTTGCATGCATCTATTCTTTCTCTTCTCACCTTTATCTCAGCCCATTCTTCTCCTTCACTCTCGAGGACTCCCAAGATTATCTTTAATTCCCCTTGTTCATCAAACATGTAAGGAGGCAAAATAAAGTCAATAGGAATAATATCAAGTGAAGTAGAAAAAGTAAACAGTTCAGGATTGCTCATTTCGCTCTCAAATTCCTCTTTTATTTTTTCTTGACTTTCTTCCTTGTTTCGCTCGTGTCCATCAAAGGACATTCTTCTACATCTCCTTTGGCTAGTGGAATGACTTCTTCATCCACTTCGCTTGGGCCCTCTTTTTCCTTTCCTTCTAAATCACTCTCAGCCCTAAAACTGTTCATTTGCTCCAACTGAATCACTAAGGTCTTTACTTTGGAATTTGTGTTCTCAAATCCTTCATTCAATCTCTCTTGAGCTTCGTCCATTTTCTCCATTTGCTTTAAAAGTAAAGCAAGCATCTCGTCGGTTGTTATGACTTTTCCTTCGCTATTTGGAGGTTGTGATTCTGGCTCAACCCCTGGTGGAGGTTGAATAACAGTTTCGGGATTGGAGTAGATATATGGATAAGGATAAGAGTAGGGATCATAATATGTGTATGGATTAGAGTAGGGATCGAAATAGGGATACGAGTATGGATAGGAGTTTGAGTCCTGATATGGTTGAGGAGGAAAAGAGTATTGCTGTGGAGGAGGTTGGTTGTATTCAGGTGGTGGATAGTATGGTTCTGGAGGTGGATATGGAGAATATTGCTGGCAAGGTGGTGGATAATATAAATGATATGGATAAGGAGATGGTGGGTAGTATGGATTAGGAGGTTGGTGGTAATCGGGCTGATATGGACCAAGAGATGGTGGGTAGTATGGATTAGGAGGTTGGTGGTACTCATGCTGATATGGATCAGAGGATCTGTGTATGGTGGAGAAGAATTTGGGTCAGGGTTTCCAATCATCTCAATTAGCATCTTCATCATGCTCCTAAGGCTCCTGCGTTCTTCTTCCAACTGAGCTAACCTGTCATGATCATCCATAAAGTTTGATCGAGGAGGATCCGAGTATGGGTGAGACGGATAATCCATAAAGTCTATGTTGTATCCATTCATTCTCTTCAATAAAGTTCACTCCTACAAAACAATCAGCAAGTCCACAAATTAAAGTTAAAATGAATTAAAATGACTCAAACACAAAAACCTAAAACTAAACTATCTATGTTGCTTCCCCAGCAATGGCGCCAAAAACTTGACTAGCGATTTGTGTTCGCACACAAATGCAATTTCTTACAAGTGTATAGGATAGTGTAGTGGTAAGCTGACCAAGTTATAAATATTGAATCCACGGGAAGCAATAAGACAATCTAATCCTAAAATGTGTGTGTGAGTTTTGGAATTAAAATAAACAAGAATGAAATTGCAGGATTTGGTTTCTGTCTAACTACAAAATGAAGTAAAAATAAAATAACGCAAGAATTCTAAACTAATAATCTAAACTAAAATGTGCATGCTTCGGGTGAATTCCACCCAAAACAGAAAGACTTAAATCATAAATAATGGATGAACAGGACTAATTGAAATAATAGGAATCATTGATCAAATATGAGATATAAACTATTGGGAATAATTGAGATACCAGGCATCATTAAATGTAATATAAATTGACAACAAATGAGATTAAGGTTACTAAAACTAATTGAGACAAAAACTTGCATAAAATCTAAATGAAACTTAAAATTAAAATTAAAGCAACAAAATCAAAATTACTAAAAATTCCAGAACAAGAATGAAGGTTAGCAAATCAAAAGAAATTGTTCTAATGCGTGAAAACCACAAAATTAATCTAAACTACTGCCATCATAATCGATTTATTACTGCCCTAATTTCCTACTGCCCTAGTGGCGTGAGTTGACTTGCGGACAGAGGCGGTTCTAATCGGCGAATGGAATTGCAGATTCCGGTGGAATTGGACGGCGGTTGTGATGGAGATGAAACAGAGGTGTGGCTTGGAAATTGCAGGCGCAGCGAAACAGAGATACGGCAGCGATGGTGGTTTGTGCAGACGGGCGATTGCTTGGCGTTGACAGGAACGGAGGCGGTTGGGCGTTCCGGCCGGTGGTGATTTCAGGGGAGCGGCGCGTGAGAGTGGAATTTGAATGGAGTGTTGGTGTGGTTGGTACGATTCCAGTTGTGTTGTGAGCCCTATGTGTCATAATTGTGGGCAATATGCTTCTGTTCCCTTGTCAAATAAAGCTTGAAATTGTCAAAAATTTGTGCAAACATGATAGCTTTCAATTAAATCTAACAAAATAGACGAACAATTAAATAAGAAACAATTAAGACCCTAAATGCATATAAAACTTAAAAAATTCATCTCAATATGAACACAAATTGATGCAAATATGATCAACAATATTTAATTTCATCAAGATTATTAGGGAAAATAATTTTTTCCCTTTCGCACATTATCATTTTTTATATTGATTTTATTAATTTTAATTTTTTTCATGTAACTTATATTCATTATGTGTTCTGCAGTAGAAAAATACACAAATGGAGCATTTTATTACATGAGAGACATAAAAGTGATGAGTATTATAATTTTAGTTTATCTATTATTAAATTAAATATACTAGAACCTGTGAAAATTTTAAAAAATACAATGAAAAATAAATTAAAAATAAAAAAACATACTGTATAAGGAGATATAGGAGTTAACCAAAGCAAGAACTCAAATGATACTCCACGTTTAATAGAATCCATCATAAATTTGGGGCAACTCGTTGTTTTGAGAAGGGCTAAAAATTAAATTAGAATTGAACTCTCTAAACAAGTCAAGAGACTTGCATATATATAAATATATATTATATATTTCTAATGTCATAATTCAAGAATTCCCCACCACCATGAATTTGTGGAATCTCACCAAAAAATAACTCAATTATTTCATAATTTGGGCCATTACAATCTTCCCAAATTTGAACAGCAATCAATATATTTAAATCAGCCCAAAAAGGCCCAAGTAAAAAACTTCCCAAATTTGATCTAATTGTTGTCCTCTTCAATTTCTTTCATAGGCCCATTATTTTCTACCAGCAATCCGTCTTGCTTTCCTATAAAAGGATCGGGTACTACAAACCCTAATGACAACACCATTAGCTAGCGCCTCCCTTCCGAAAAATTTCCTCCACATCTATGAGGTGTTATCCCTCATGTGTTAGGGTTGTGCAGCATCTCCCGAACGTTATGTATATGGCTAAACAAAAGTTGCGGTTTGCAGCCAAAGAAGAAAATGGACCCGTCATTACATTGGATCCGCTCAGGTATGAATGCCGTTCCTTTCAGACATTTTCCCAATTTTTGTTTTTATGTTTTCGAATTATGTAATAATTTAAAGATTTGTGGCAGGTTAGACTTATATTTTCACAATTGTAAGGGCTTAACAGGTAAAATTTAATGGTTAGAACATCAATCTATGCCATGGGTTCGTGAGTGCGTCTAGTCATCATTTTACTTCTAAAAAATATAAAAAAATCAATTTATGTAACTATATCATTTGTTTTGTAGTTATCATTAAAATGGTCAACACATGCAATAACTTCAGTAGTTTAATGACATTAATTTTTTTTCTTTTACAAAACTTTTTATTTGACTTCACGAGTTCAATGAAAGTCGTTGTATTGTTGTTTGCACTAAGTCCTCTATATTACTGTATTTTCATATAATATGAGCATTTTTCCACATTTTAATATAATTATGTATTATTTTACTTTTGGAATGATCATTGCAAATTCATTAGTTCGTAAAAACTATTAACGACTGCCATACTAAATTTATTAACCATGAATGAGCAAATATTTTGAAACGAAATTCTTGATCAATTTGGTTTTTTTTTTGTAAATATAGATGACTCACAATTTTGATCTCAACTATCCACCCCCATTGTGAAGATGCAAACATAAACTTGGAGCTTAATTCGAGTTTTGATCAAGTAACATCGAATTTTAATTATTAAATCTCAATAATCAGATTGTGTCAAGTTTTGGTCCTCCGAATGGGTTTTTGAGCCCTTTCTTTGTCGTTGAAAAGAAGAATTTGGTTGGATTGGAGCACTACGAGATGGAACTGGTTGATTACATCTTTCACTATAGGGATAATCTGTTGTAAGTTATATTCTTTTTTAGTAACACTGTTTTTTATATATAGTAAAATATTAAAATTTACTTTTTTCTTTTATAATGTTATTTGTTAAATTTATTTATTCTCTTTATTTTTTATGTAGAGACCTTTGAATGATATTTTAAGGAAGCAAGGGTCATTGGTTGATAACGGAAGTAAGGTATTTGGTGGATGGAGAAGTTGGGTTGAGTCAACATCAGTTGACAAGCTTTTGTCTGTTGATATGGTAATTAATTTATGAGAGAGTAACACTTCGTATTTTATATAGTAACATACTTTTTGTGGAATAGTAACATATATATATATTAATGCATACTTTTTTTTTTCAGATTTTTCTGCCTTTCTGTATATATGAACATTTTGCTCTTGTTGTGCTTAACTTGAATGAAAACAAGATTCAGTATTTGGATAACCGTATTCATGTTGTTGAGAAGACCTATGACAATTGTCTCTTGCTTCAGGTTAGTTTTTAAAACTTTTGATTGTGTTTATTCATTTTTAATCCTGTTTATTCATTATTTGTAATGAAGTGTTTTTATATAATTTGTAGAAATATATGTCAAAGTTTCTTGGTGATATGAAGCATCCGAAAGCTGATCTTGTGAAAAAATTTAAAATTCAGACTATGACGCTTTCATGGAGGTCGAATGAAAACAACAAAGACTGTGGTGTGTTTTTTATTAATCATATTTTGAATTTCCAAGGGCATTTGTATGATATTCCACATTTGATGCAGGTAACACACTTTTATAATTTTGTAACAGATTTATGTGTATTTTGTGAGATAAATTATATAGTTTAGTAACATATGAATTTTTATATATTCTAACATCAATTTTTTGTATAGGCTAATTCCAGGGTCTTTTTAAGAGCAAGTTAATGTTCAAAGTTCATAGCATCGAATGTGAACAAGTTTAGAAATGTTGTGTTCAAAAAGGTGCTTCATTTTTTCGTTAACAAACCTGCACTGTTGGTTGCTTCAAAGGAACAAAGTTCGCCAGAGAAGAAATAGAAACGTGAACCTGCTACCTATACCAAGAGAAATTTGAGATCTAGTAGGAAAGATTGAGTTTTTCTGTGAAGTTTTATTTGGTGAATTTGAATTGTTATTTGTTGTGTTGGTACTTTGGTACTTTGGATGTGGGTTGATAGTTTGGGGTATTTTTTTGGTGAATATGGTGTCACTTATATTATTGGTGTCTGTGATTGAAGTGGTTAATACTTTGGATCTTTTTAGGTTTAATTTTGGGGGTAGTGTTTGCAGTTTTTGTGGTGTTAATATGATGGCTTTAATTCTGGGGGTTATATATGGTCTTGAATATTGTTGTACAGTTTATTATGTTAATATATATGCCTAATTTTGATGTTTGTTATATTTTTGTTCACAAGATTTTTTTGTAATACTTATGTTGGAAATCCATCCATCATAAGGTATATATTATGTATAAAAAATCATATAGTAACAAACTTTTTTACATATTGTAACATCAATTTTTTGTTTCTAAAAATCAATTTTTTTTTAATCAAATGAGGAAATACAAATGAAGAATATGAAGGTAACTTTGTAATTTTATTTTACGGAGTATTATTTACATAAATTAATAATAACATAAATTTAAGTGAATAGTAATATTGATTTAAGTGATAGTAACATACATATTTATTTTGTTGTGTAATTTTTTCTAAGATATAAAAATTATTATTTTATAATAATGTAATCAATTTTTAACATTATCAAAGATTTATATAAAAAAAAATTAATTTCATGTTTGTGTTCAACAATCCGTATATTTCAAAATGGAATCTAGAATCTTTTAATTTTTCCAACATCTTTCGATTCAACTGCTTTTTTCATAATAATGTGCAATGCCCGAACCATAATTAAGAAAGAAATGGCAAGTGAGGATACTCTTATCTCAGCCTCATCGAAATTTTACATTGCATGATATCATTGCATAGGTAACACATTCATTAATTTATTTGCATTACCATTTAGCTACACCAACTCTATAACATCGAATAAAAAGATTTTCAATCAACTGAATCAATGCCTTGGAAAAAGTAAATGTTGAATTGAAGACTTTGCAATATTTTCCTCTTCATTTCATCAATACATTCATGATTCAGCAAAATATCCCCTGTAAAATGTTTCAACCTTGAACGAATTCATTATATACCCTGAAATGATATTTCATAGACTCTGCGATCCTTTTTAGCATTAGCTTTTGCCACAACTATGTATTTACAATGCTGGCTCTCTACTAAAATGATTGGTTGTCCATTAATTAAAATCTTTACCAAAATGTGTTTTTTAATTTTAGAATCTGGAAAGCATTTTATTCACATAAAAATTTACATTTTCAATACTGAGATGAATATGTTTTGGCTTACAAAGACACACTATTAGATATAGTGGACTTCGTAGGATAATAAAAAAACCAATTGATTTTTAAGTATTCATTTTGAACCCAAAATTTAATTAATCAACAAATATGTGTTCAAGCTTCATCTGTAAAATAAAAGAGGTTTCATATCCATTTTCAATTGCATAATACTGGAGAACAGCGAAACATTCAGTTTTAAATTTTGATCAACAATATTTAATTTCATCAAGATTATTAGGGAAAATAATTTTTTCCCTTTTGCACATAATCATTTTTTATATTGATTTTATTAATTTTTTAAATTTTAATTTTTTTCCTGTAACTTATATTCATTATGTGTTCTGCAGTAGAAAGTTACACAAATGGAGCATTTTATTACATGGTAGACATAAAAGTGATGAGTATAATAATTTTAGTTTATCTATTATTAAATTAAATATACTAGAAACTATGAAAATTTTAAAAAATACAATGAAAAATAAAATAAAATAAATAAAACATACTGCATAAGGAGATATAGGAGGTAACCGAAGCAAGAACTCAAACGATACTCCACGTTTAATGGAATCCATCACGAATTTGGGGCAACTCGTTGTTTTGAGAAGGGCTAAAAATTAAATTAAAATTGAACTCTCTAAACAAGTCAAGAGACTTGCATATATATAAATATATATATTATAAATTTCTAATGTCATAATTCAAGAATTCCCCACCACCATGAATTTGTGGAATCTCACAAAAAAAAACTCAATTATTTCATAATTTGGGACATTACAATCTTCCCAAATTTGAACAGCAACCAATATATTTAAATCAGCCCAAAAAGGCCCAAGTAAAAAAACTTCCCAAATTTGATCTAATTGTTGTCCTCTTCAATTTCTTTCATAGGCCCATTATTTTCCACCAGCAATCCGCCTTGCCTTCCTATAAAAGGATCAGGTACTACAAACCCTAACTACAACACCATTAGCGCCTCCCTTCCCAAAAATTTCGTCTACATCTATGAGATGTTATTCCTCATGTGTTAGGGCTGTGCAGCATCTCCTGAATGTTATGTATATGGCTAAACAAAAGATGCGGTTTGCAGCCAAAGAAGAAAATGGATCCGTCATTACATTAGATCCGCTCAGGTATGGATGCCATTTTTTCCTTTTATACATTTTACCAATTTTTGTTTTTATGTTTTTGAATTATGTAATAATTTAGAGATTTGTGGCAGGTTAGACTTATATTTTCACAATTGTAAGGGCTTAACAGGTAAAATTTAATAGTTAGAACATCAATCATATCTATGCCATGGGTTCGTGAGTGCGTCTAGTCATCATTTTACTTCTAAAAAATATAAAAAATTCTATTTATGTAACTATATCATTTTTTTTGTAATCATCTTTAAAATGGGCAACACATGCAATAACTTCAGTAGTTTAATGACATTAGGTTTTTTTTTCTTTTACAATACTTTTTATTTGACTTCACGAGTTCAATGAAAGTCGTTGTATTGTTGTTTGCACTAAGTCCTCTGTATTACGGTATTTCATATGAGCCTTTTTTTCCACATTTTAATATAATTATGTATTATTTTACTTCTGGAATGGTCATTGCAAATTCATAAGTTCGTAAAAACTATTAACAAATGTCATACTGTATTTATTATATATCCATGAATGAGCAAATATTTTGAAACGAAATTCTTGATCAATTTGGTATTTTTTTTGTAAGTATAGATCATTCACAATTTTGATCTCAACTATCCACCCCATTGTGAAGATGCAAACATAAACTTGGAGCTTAATTCGAGTTTTGATCAAGTAACATCAAATTTTAATGATGAAATCTCAATAATCTCTCGCAAATAATTTTTACAGGTATGTATTTTGTATTTATGACATATTGTAATCTTATTATCTTTATACATATATCTATATATATACATGTCTCTGTAAATTAATTATTTCACATTTTTTGCTCTAATAATGCAACCGTGAAAGCTGAGCAGGTTTTGCCAGACCTTGATGAAATTGGTGCAACCAGAAAGGGTTCCGGTGTCAATGAAGGATTGTCAAAATATGCTATTAACGAGGTTGCCAGAAGAACGAGGTAAGGAAAGGGTGGAAAAGCAATAATGGAGAGCGATGATGAGGAGGAGTATGTGGATGGTGATTCTGAAAGTGAGCAGGAGAAACATTCTGAAGAGAATGAATGTGAGGAAGTGGAGGAAGAAGAGGGAGAGAAAGCAGAGGATGGTGAAGAGAAAGAAGATGGTGGAAAAGAGGAAGAAACGGATGGTGGAAAAGAAGAAGAAGCGAATGCAGAAAAAGAAGAAGAATAAGAAGGATTGGAGGAAAAGGCGGGTGAAAAAGAAGAAGTTATTGGAGAGGGAGCGGAGGAAAAAATGATGTAGATGTGAGTAAGGGTGGAATTGATAAACATATTGATAAGGAAGTTGAGAGCGGATCATCTTGGAGTGAAAGTCACGAGGAAGATGATGGAGAGAATGCAGTTGATGTATTGGCTGAAAAAACGAAAGCATTGGAGGAGGAAGAGGCTACTTCTTTTAACCAGATTGTGTTAAGTTTTGGTCCCCCGAATGGGTTTTTGAGCACTTTCTTTGTGGTTGAAAAGAAGAATTTGGTTGGATTAGAGCGTTACGAGATGGAATTGGTTGATTACATCTTTCACTACAGGGATAATCTGTTGTAAGTTATATTCTTTTTTTAGTAACATTGTTTTTTATATATAGTAAAATATTAAAATTTACTTTTTTCTTTTGTAATGTTATGTGTTAAATTTATTTATTCTCTTTATTTTTTATGTAGAGACCTTTGAATGATATTTTAAGGAAGCAAGGGTCATTGGTTGATAACGAAAGTCAGGTGTTTGGTGGATGGAGAAGTTGGGTTGAGTCAACATCAGTTGACAAGCTTTTGTCTGCTGATATGGTAATTAATTTATGACTGAATAACACTTTGTATTTTATATAGTAACATACTTTTTTGTGGAATAGTAACATATATATATATATATTAATGAATACTTTTTTTTCCAGATTTTTCTACCTTTCTGTATATATGAACATTAATGTCTTGCTGTGTTTAACTTGAATGAAAACAAGATTCAGTATTTGGATAATTGTATTCATGTTGTTGAGAAGACCTATGACAATTGTCTCTTGCTTCTGGTTCGTTTTTAAAAATTTTGATTGTCTTTATTCATTTTTAATCCTGTTTATGTATTATTTGTAATGAAGTGTTTTTATATAATTTATAGAAATATATGTCAAAGTTTCTTTGTCATATGAAGCATCCGAAAGCTGATCTTGTGAAAAAATTTAAAATTCAGACTATGACGCTTTCATGGAGGTCGAACGAAAACAACAAAGACTGTGGTGTGTTTTTTATTAATCATATTTTGAATTTCGAAGGACAACTGTATGATATGCCACATTTGATGCAGGTAACACACTTTTTATAATTTTGTAACAGATTTATGTGTATTTTGTGACATAAATTATATTGTTTAGGAACATATGATTTTTTATATATTCTAACATCAATTTTTTATAGGCTAATTCCAGGGTCTTTTTAAGAGCAAGTTATTGTTCAAAGTTCAAAGCATCGAATGTGAACAAGTTTAGGAATGTTGTGTTCAAAAAGGTGCTTGATTTTTCCGTTAACAAACCTGCACTGTTGATTGCTTCAAAGGAACAGAGTTTGCCGGAGAAGAAACAGAAATGTGAACCTGCTACCTATACCAAGAGAAATTTGAGATCTAGTAGGAAAGATTGAGTTTTTCTATGAAGTTCTATTTGGTGAATTTGAATTGTTATTTGTTGTGTTGTGGGTGTTAATTTGGTGGCTATGAATTTGGTTTGGTACTTTGGATGTGGGTTGATAGTTTGGGGATTTTTTTTGGTGAATATGGTGGCATTTATAGTTTAGTGAATTTTTTTAGTCACAGTTTTTACCGTCATTAAAACTAAATTTTCTTGTAGTGTAATACTTTGGATCTTTTTAGGTTGAACTTGGGGGTAGTGTTTGCAATTTTTGTGGTGTTAATATGATGGCTTTAATTCTAGGGGTTATATATTGTCTTGAATATTGTTGTACAGTTTATTATGTTAATTTATATGCTCTCTTCTGATGTTTGTTATATTTTTGTTCACAAGATTTTTTTGTAATACTTATTTTGGAAATCCATCCATCATAAGGTATATATTATATATAAAAAATCATATAGTAACAAACTTTGTTACATATTGTAACATCAATTTTTTGTTTCTAAAAATAATTTTTTTTAATCAAATGAGGAAGTACAAATGAAGATTATGAAGGTAACTTTGTAATTTTATTTTACGGAGTATTATTTACATAAATTAATAGTAACATAAATTTAAGAGAATAGTAATATTGATTTAAGTGATAGTAACATACATATTTATTTTGTTGTGTAATTTATTCTAAGATAATTTTTAACATTTTCAACGATTTATAATGATATTATTTTTTAAATAATTAAATGTAACACTAATATATATTATATAGTAACATACAAAAAGGTCACTTGTAACATATTTTTTTTATCAATTTTAACCCAAATAATTAGTCTCATAAGTTTGAAAATGCTCTTTGAACTTAATTTATACTAATAGTAACATATATTTAAATGTATAGTAACATATGTTAAATTGGATAGTAACAAATTGCTAATAAATTAAATGTTATTTTCAATCCTTCAGCGCACAAAGAAACATGAAAACTAACACCGAGTATCAAAATTTGTAACATTGACATAAGGTACCTGTAACATATTCCATAGTAACACGGAGTATCAAATTTTGTAACACTGGCATAACACGGAGGTTGGTATCCTACCGGCATCTTCGAGTTGTCGATTCTCTTTGTGTAAGGTTTGCTCACTGTGAAGGAAGATTTGAAGTCCTCTATGATCTTGTCCTTCATTGTCTCAAGTATAACTTCTCTTATCTGATTGACAGAGACCAATCCCTCCTGGGTGACATGAAGCTCCTTTGATGTTGAATCATATTACATTGGTTGTCGTCCAATGAACACCTCATCTTCACCTTGATCTTGGTCTTCTTTTCCTTTAGTGTGGCTTGATTCGGGTTTGTTTGTGTTGCCTATGAGCTGATTGATCTTAGTATCTTGCTCTTGGATGTGCGTCTTGAGTTCGTGTATGGCTTGAACCAAACTATTTAGTTGATCTTCCATTGATGTAGCATTTGTTGTCATCACCTCGACAATATTAGGAGCTGATGATGAGGTTGACTCAAAACAGGGAGTAAAGTTTGTCAAGACATTCTCTTCGCTCGCGGCATCATGTGGAACATCCTTCTTGTTGGTCCCGAAATGAGTAAATTAGTGTATTGGGGGGGAATAAACTGATGTCAGATTTTCCCGAAATCTCAGGAAAATGCTCTTTCGGACATAGTCAGGAAGATCCTGATGTGTTCAGTTAAGTTGATGGTCCTCAGGGGCAGCATGGACAGATCCGCAACGAACCAAATAGGCTAAGTCAGAGTGTGCTCTCAGAAGCTCAGTAGAGATAACCCACCTACTGACAGCTCGGAAGCAAGTCAGTTGGATAGCTATCTCAGTAAGCTAGAGTTAGTGCGGAATGTTAGCCCTTAGGTTTCCACTCGTTTTAGTTCCTGGAAACTTTGATCAGTATTGCTTAGGAAAACGTGTTTAAGGCTGGTGCACAGTTTTACTGATTAGGATGAAGAATCAGTCCTGATGGTTTGAAAACAATGCAAGTATGCTCAGTTTAGAATGATGACAATATGATCCTGAGCAAGTAAGTAAATCAGCACAAGGGGACATTTTTAACGTGGTTCGGAGATAACCAACTCATACGTCCACGACCTGATTTAACAGGAAGCTTCCATTTACCACTGAGGATAGGTACTTGATTTTTATGTGCCAAGGGACACGAGTAGCCTTCTTCCTCTCTAAGGAATCGACCCCTGGGCGTTTTACATGTCCCAGTCCTTCTAACCAACCAACTCACAGACTGAGGGGTTTGGTATTCACGTTTCCAACTATTGTGTGCTGATCCTTCTAACAAATCAATTCTAAGGATAGGATCAACACTCTAAGTAAAATACAGATTTGATTCCTACTACAACATTAGGGAAATTTAGAACTTCAGAGTGTTACTTCAAATTTGCTTTGAGTGCTTGGAATCTTGAGAATGCTTTCACTTGGAAATTTCCCGTAACCTTGAATGGGAGCAAGGTCATCTGTATTTATAGGGAGTTTTGAAATAGATCCGTTGGAGGAGATCCGTTTCAAACCTTTCTATTTAGGGTAGGTGTAGGTTTTGGTTGTCCTTGTATGACAATAGCCATACTAAGTATGGTAACATTCTGATCCATCGCTTACAGCTCTGAGAAACATTAAATGCGGCGTAGTCTCCGTACATATGTGTCGCCTCCTCACTGGTCGTTTGTCCAACGGCTAGTTTGTCAACTTTGACTTTGATATCCTCGTACATTTATAACTCTGAGTCCCTCGTTCTTTACTCAGAATAAATGTTTGTCTTTACTACGGAGATGCTGACATTCTCTTTGTCTCTCAGACTCCATTGCCCGTGTAACCTTGCTTTGTCAGGACTTACAAGTATCAGATAATCTGACACTAAGCCCAAGTCAGGACTTATGAACATCATTAAGACGTTCAGCCTGATCAAGGTTACACTTGCCCTTCACTGATGGAATCGTACCCTAAGCATGCTTAGTGTACTCAGTATGGACCTCATCAGTGGTTATCTTCAGGATGGCTTCAGCGCAGCTTCAGGACTCTTTCCAGGTTGATCATCTTCAGGACGATCAAGACCTTCAGGGTTGGAGATGCTTCTGACTACAAACTTTTGGGACACCACCACTAGTCTTCAATCTTCAGCACGTTCCCCCTGAACTGAATACCTATCAATAGAAAAATCTATTCTAACCTGACCATCCTGAAACTAACATCCTGACGAACTATACTTAGGCAAATTCACCAAGGGTTTTGGGATCTAATCAAAACACAAATATTGTCCCAACACTTCTCGATATCCTTGATGGAAGCAGTGAATGATTGCGAGTTTTTTAACATACTTCTAGTGATGACATTCACATTCTCGTAGTCCGTAATTAGAAATACTGTGATAGTCCACAGAAGCTTGATCTTGAAAGGCGTCACTTTAGAAGCTTGAATTTTTTTTAGGAGAGTCTTCAGTCCTCTTCACTTGGACTTTGAATGGAGTCATTCCGGTGTCAACGAACGTCACGAACTTGACCTTGAATGATGTTATTTTGGGTGTTTGAATCTTTTGAGTAGAAGAGATGAGAGGTAGAGTTGTCCCACTGGGCGTGCCAAAATTTGTAACCTGCGAATTTTCTCCACAAAAATTAATGACTCTTTATTAATAATGTGAAAAGAAATTACAAAGAACATGTTCGAATATCAGTGTGATTGTTTTGAGTCCAATCTCTATTTGATCCTCTGATTCTCCTCTTCGATTCTTGACTTGATTTGCGAGATTTTGGGGGTAGGTCCGGATTTAGCTTTGGAGTTGGACAATAATTAGAGGGCGTTGAGCCTTGTTTCGAATTAGCATTGTCTTATTGAAGGACTTTGTTGATTTGTCAGAGCTGGTCCGTAGTTGATTTTCAGAGTTGGGTCCGAGTTTGATGTTGATATTAATTTGAGGGCGTTAAGTCTTATTTCAAATTAATATTGCCTTATCGGAATGACTTTGTTGAGTATTCACCTTTGGACTCCCTATGGAGGTGTCGTTGTAGATGAGCAATGTTGATTGTCGTTGAGGACTTGTGGATGATCGTTTATTGGAGGGGCTTCACAGCGTGTTTCTCGAGTCAAACGCCGATATTTATGAAGAACATCGACCGGAGGCTTCGCACCGTGATCCCGGATTAAAATGCATTTTTTGATAAAGAACGCTCTTCAGGCCGCAAAAAACTTCTTTGGATCTTCAAGGATGCTCAAATATCCGAATTGCTCCTCCTCTTCAAGCTCTGATCTTCTTGACTTGTTGTTGTGAATGAAAAATGACTAGAATGAGACTGTACTTTTAGGGGTAGAATTCTAGATTTACAGGCCAGATTTGATATGCCGGAAGATATGATTTGGGGAATATTCCCAAAAGATCTAGATGTCAGATTTGATAATCTTCAAGGATATTTTTGAAGATTTGATTTCTTAGTCTTTTAAAATGTCGGGCTTGATGACTTTTAAAATCTATAATAATTGATTGGACTTTAGAGGCCCAATTGAATTTATTAGGCTTTTGAGACCCAATTTGATTTATTAGGCTTTTGAGGCCCTATTTGATTTATTATTTAGGAATTAAATTTATCTAGATTCCCAATAATAAATTATTTTAACACATAATTTTCACATGTTATTTTTTATTCCGGCAATTAATTTTAATTGCCTACACACACATATTAAACACATGCACGGTTAAATTAAGCACTTTGACTATTTACACTTTTAGATGATGCGTGCTCTCAGTTCCCAACTCTCATTTATTGTTAACATAAATAGTTAGCTGAAACATCAAGAAGTTTCTATTTCTGCTCTCATTTTGTAAATGTGGGATACACTCTTCATGCAAACTTTTATCAAT
>JAPKLY010002145.1:0-28838 GCA_026898435.1 Prunella vulgaris | reverse complement strand
TTTCAGCAGAGTGATTTGCAATGTCAGTTGAGTTCTTCTCTTCCCCCATTTTGATATCATCAAAGTCAGATGAAGAGGGAAGTGAAGATGAGATCTTGGCAAATTCAGCTTTCAGGTCCTCCTGACCCTTCTGGCGCTCCTCAATCTCCTTGTCCAAAGAGGCCTTGATATTATCAACATTCGACATCTCAAGTCTGAGCATAGCTTTAGCTTCATCCAAATAGTTTTTTTCCAGTCTTCTCATATTCAGCCTGAGTGAAGAAAAACTCAGACTTGGTTGCGCATAAACTTTCCTCCAGCCTGCCAATCAGCTGGGTCCGCTGGTCCCTGATGGACTGCTGCACATTTTTCTTTATCAGAGAGGGAGCCAAAGTCTTGGCAGCTTTTAGAGTGGCCTTGACAGCCCTGATCTGGTCATCAACTAGTGGCCGACTAGGCATCGACTTACGTAAAATAATTTTTTTTTCTTTGTCCTTTAGAAACTACGTACTCCAATATAACTTTGAGTTCACAGTTTTTTTCCCATATCATGATGCTTATCTTTTAATATGTTAAAGTTTAAAATTTAAATTAATATATGTCATGTTTTGGATTTTAAATTTTGACTTTATTTCATTTTGAGTTTCATGGTTGTTATCATTTATAATTATAATTTTTAAAGGTGGTTAAGTTTACTTTTTATTTTATTTTATGTGTAATGTAGTATTAATTTATTATATAATTAATTATATTTATCGTTTAGGTATTTCTGACTAATCCCCGACTAGTCCCCGACTAGTCGCTCTAGTCGCTAGACTCTAGTGGTCCGACCGACTAGCGACTAGCAACTTTTAGAACATTGCTCGGTACCAAATACAATACTGGTACCAGATACAATAGTGGTACTAGATATATATACTGGTACTAGATATATATACTAGTACCAGATATAATACCAGTATCATATATAATATTGCTACCAGTTACAATACTGGTACAATATATATTATTGGTACAAGTTACAATACTGGTACCAGATATAATACCGATACCAGATACAATACTGGTACCAAATATAAACTGGTACCAGTTTATATCTGGTACCAGTATTTAAACTGATACCAAAAAAATATAGTGGTACCAGTATTATATCTTATATCGGTATTATATCTGATACCATTATTTTAACTGGTTTAGGCTAATAAGTCAGAAACAAGAGCTCAAAGATGACCAGTGTAAGAAATGTTGAGGCGTATTTGAGATGTTAGGCCCCCATGGGGCAAGCAACTTGTAGAGGCCAGCACAGGAGGCTGCCCGGAGTGAGGGACTACAGAAAGCTGCTCGCCGGCAAGCAGTTCATCCTGAACAACTTTGAGAATAGGAGTTGTCTTTGGCCGAGATAGAAAAGTTGAAACAAGCTGTAGAGGACTTGCGCGAGCAGGGAGAAGGTAGAAACTTTGACATCCTTACCAGCATCCCCCTGTCCACAGTAATCCTCTAAGCGCCAATACAAAAGAAATTCCAATTTGCAGTTATAATCCTATACGACAGGGAGTCAGATCCCAAGGTCCGTTTATCAAAATATATGGATTACATGATATCAATGGTGGCTTTATTATTATATCTAGTACCGGTATTATATCTGATACCATTATTTTAACTGGTTGAGGTTAATCAGTCAGAAACAACAGCTCGAATGCGACCAGTGCAAGAAAGGTTGAGGTGCATCTGAGATGTTAGGCCCACATAGGATGAGCAACTTGCAGAGGCCAGCACAGGAGGCAACCCAAAATGAGGGACTGTAGGAAGCTGCTCGTTGGCAAGCAACACATCCTGAACAACATTGAGAAGGGGATTTGTCTTTGGCCAAGATAGAAAAGTTGAAACGAGCTATAGAGGACTTGTACGAGCAAGTGCCAAGCAGGGAGAAAGCAGAAACTTTGACATCCTTACCAACGTCCCCCTGTCCACAGTAATCCTGTAAGCGCCAATACAAAAGAAAATCCAATTCCTAGCCATAATCCTATACAATGGGGAGTCAGATCACAAGGTCCATATATCAAAATATACGGATTACATGATATCAATGGTGGCATCATATGCTACACAGTGTAGAAATTTTCCCCTGACCTTCATAGACAGGGCTCACAAGTGGAAAGGTTCGATAAAATCCTTTTAGAAGGTGAACAAGTCAGGGAAGACATGAAAATTATGACAGTGATGGCCGGATTAAGAAACCTGCACAGATCTGCTGAAGGAGATGCATTTGTCATACCCGAGCACATATGCAGAGTTCGGACATAAAGTTGGGGTTTATGTCGCAATGCATGAAGCCCTACAAAGGGAGCTAGGCATAGAGGCTGAAGGAATGAAAAATGGATAGAAACATGCGAGCGGATATAAGGCCCCTAAAATTTTGAAATCTTTTGAAGATAGGGCCGAGTATAAAGAAGAATTAAACCAGGTGCTAACCACCACCGTCGAGCAGGTGTACACAACCATAAAGGATCAGGATATGCATTTAGCTCCCCAAAGGATCCGATAAGATAGAAGTAAATTGAATCCATATAAATACTATGCTTACCACTAGAGTATCGGCCACTTCACTAGTGAGTACTTTGATTTCCTAAACTAGCTATGGAAATTCAATGAGAATGGTAAACTAGCTATGGAAATTCAATGAGTACCGAAGGAGATGTATTTGTTATGCCCGAGCATATATACAGAGGCTGAAGGAAAGAGAAATGGAAAGAAACCAAGGAGCATATACATGGCCCCCGAAATTTGAAATCTTATGAAGATAGGGTCGAGTATTAAGAAAATTTAAACCAGGTGCTACAAAATTGGTACCAGATATATATACTGGTACGAGATACAAAACCGATACCAGTCACAATAGTGGTAACAGTTACAAGGCGCCTTTGCACCGCCAAGGCCATTCTCAATGGGGTCTAACCTGATTGGGTAGGTCTCCTCTAGCACAGATTGGAGCAAGAGACCAATAGGTTCACCAGTGAACCTCTGTCCAAAGGAAGGATGTTGTACGGGTTAAAATCAAGGTGCTCCATGGTCATCAAGATAACCATCCTCTTGCACCATCTGATGCCCCAGCATAGCTTTCATGATCAGTGGAGGGAAGACCCTGATTCTAATGCTGAGGGTGCTCCTAGGGCTGCTCCGGGTGCAGCTGCTTCTATGGGGAAGAAGAAGCAGAAGAAGAGGAAGGCTCAGGAGTTAGCTGAGCAAGGTGGGAAGAAGAAGAAGAAGTGCAAGGGGGACAGTAGCTCTGCTCAGAAGAAACTTGTCTTTGATGATGAAGATAATGATGAGGACACAGCTCCTCTGAGCCGGAGAAAGAAGACTGCTGCTACCAGAGCCACTACCTTGGCTGATGAGCCGACAGATGAGGAGCAAGGTAGTGGTTCCCCTGACTTGGAGGATTACCCTGGTCCTCATGCTGCTGAGGAAGAGGAGGAACTAGCAGCGGTAGGAGCAGAAGAAGTTTGTCCTCAGAGGAGAACTGAGGTGGTTCACCTACCTTCCTCAGATGAGGCATCCCCAGCAGGGTCTCCAATCGATGCTCAGCCAATCAGGTCAGGACAACCTACTTCTTTTTCTCCCCCCACACATACCTATAATCGATCCCCTACCCCATCTCCCAGATACATAAATTCCAGACACCAAACTCCCACACACAAGTAAATGAAGGGGTTGAGATTATGCTATAAACATGATCCTTAGGATAATTTTCCCCCTATTAGTTTAGACCAAGATATAAAAAGCGTTCACATAGAAGGTTCAAGAGCCACCACTTAATCAATCTAATACTCATAGACAAGTAATTAAACTATGTTGTCTATCATCGACGAGTTGGGATAAGTGTATCTAGAGCCCTCATTCCCGCCTTAAAAAAAAATTAATATCCTAGGGTGTTGAATAATTTAATTCTTTCCCGCAAGGGTACACAAACTATCCTATTCGGCTCTCACTAATTTTTAATTAGTGTTTCATGTTATCGTCCTCAGCTAATTGACACGACTGGTCCAAACATTAGCCTAATTAACAAGACTCACAATTTAGAAATCCTATAATTTGATTAATCAAACTCGTACACCTAATGGTCTTAAGCATGCACGTAGTCAAATTAATAAAACCAAAACTCCTAAATGTTTATCTCACAATCATAACATAATATAAAATGAGTCTCAAATGAACAGGAAATTAGCCTAATCCTAACAAGGGTATTTTATCCTAAATCACATGTTTAGAACATAGGGTATTAGATCATAATCATAACAAAAATTAAATAAATCAAGAAAAAGAAATTCATCAAACCCTAACTAATGACTTATGAAATAAAAATAAAAAGTTGTCCTAATCTACTGTTTTTTGAAGAAACGAAAAGAAGAACAAATCCTAATCTACTAATCTAATTAAGGAAATAAAAATAAACCTACTGCCTAATTCTCTGTTTTTCTCTCTACGTGAGTTCCCTTTAAATACTAAAGGGACTCTTGACAAATGGGCCAAAAGTTTATTAATGTTTTGGGATGAAATAAATAAATAAGAAATGGGCTTTTCAAAATCAGAGTGGCCCAATTTCTGTTCTACCTACATTACCAGAGTGGGCATCTGTTGGCTTCCGATCGGCGACTTGCTTTGAACGGTTTCAGGCGTGACGGTTGTATCAGAGTAGGCGATGGGATGTTGCAGCGACTACTGGTGTTAGCGAAGTTGGTGAGATAAATGTCGGGGAACAGAGCTTCGATTGCGGCGGCAGAGATGGTGAATTCCGGCTTGAGGATTCAAATGCGATTCCGGCGAGAACTTGTGCGATGGAGCTTCAATCCGCGGCTGGGATAGTTGAGCGGCATGAATCAGATCGATGGTTGCATGAGCGGATTCGAACAAGTGGAGTTTCGGCGGCGGTGTGGTGATGTGTCGGTTTCTGGTGTTGGTGCTTCGTGCGACGGCGAGAATCAGGTGTGAGGACAGCGTGCTTTCAGAGGCTGGTTTCTATCGTTCGTCGATTGTGAGCGACTTCAGGTGCGAATTCCGGTGAGAAGGCGTGAGCGTTCCGGTGCAAGAACGGTTTCCGGCGTTGACGAGAATGGATTCGGCTTCAGGTGTCATGGCTGCATGCGAGAGCAGAGAAACGGCGGAGTTGTGTGGTGGTGCTGCGGAACAGAGCAACGGCTGGGATGGTTGCTGGGTGGTTCACGGCGGCGAAGGGCTTTGTGTAATTTAAATCAGGAATTGCCGCAGTTTGCCGGCGACAGTTTCCAGTTTCCATGGCGGATTTGAGCGGTTGCAGAGGAGTGCGATTTGAGTTGTTGGCGAATAAGGTCTACGATTGGTAGCTGCTGTGAAGGCTGTGGGTATTGGATGCAGGGCTGTAACAGCTTGTTATGTGTGCAGAGTGATGTTGATGATGGAACGGTTTATGGCAGCAAGCGGCCATCTTCGATTAATTTCTCTTGTTGTATAAAATAGGCACTTATTTGCTCCAAACATTTAAATTATCTACAAAATAGCAAAATAATCCCTTTTTCGACAATTAAGGTCGAACAATCAAATTAGGCATAAAAATACAAGAAATTATATTAAAATTAACAATTTAAGCATATGAATTTCGAGTAATTTTCACACTAATCATTCCCCCAAACTTAAAGTGTTGTTCGTCCCGATTAACGAAAAGAAAATAAAATCAAGGTGGGAAAATTGTGAGAAATCAATTCCAAGGGAAGAGTAAGAAATTATCAAGTCCTTTCAATCTAGTCAAACCCTTAGTAACAAACATCAACTAGCAAACTCACAAGTCATGATCAAATTAATGCCAAGTAAAATGCTCAATTCACAATGCTCTCAAGTTAGTGTTTCGCTCTTCTCTCAAAAGTGTATAAGGATATGAATGCTCTCAAAATTAATTAACACAAATGTACTACCATATGCTTGTCAATAGTCTCAATTCTTCACCACAAAGTAAGTATGTAATTCATGAATCAAAGAGGACTTTACTTTTGGTTGTAACGTAGGCTTTTTGGTAGGGGTAGGAAAAATTTGGATAAAGGTGACTCATGGACTAGTGGAGCGAGAGGTCAAGACATCTAGAATATCTCTACATTCTCAAAAGACAAGTCACTAAGTGATCAATTTGTAACTCATAATCTCAAGCCCCATCAATTTACTTGCATCACATTAGCATTATAATCAAATACTCCTCATATCTCAAGGTCTATCTCAATACATATCTCAAGGCATTTCAAAGTATCTCAAGACCTATCAATTTATTTCTACCCATGCAATGCTTAACACAAATCACATTTTCCCCTTTAAACATTTTTCTTTCTCAAGCCCAACCAAAATTTTGTACACAAGAGAGTTCTTTTTTTTTTTAACTCAATTTTTTTTCTCATGTGCCACTCATCTTTTCTCTTTTTTTTTTCTTTCACTTCTACACCAACTAAGCCCCCAAATTCACATTAAAGCACAATTCAACCTCAATATCCACTTTGGCATTTAAGCTCTACTAGATCATAGGACAAATTAGGCTCAATAAGAAGGGATAAATTGGCTAAATTTATAGGTTGCCAAGAAAATCAGTCAATAGGCTCAAAAGGGCTAACTACGGAAAAATTCATTTGGTAGGGAAAGATTGGCTAAGTGACTATTCAAAACAAAGATGGTCTCTTATCATTTTCACAAACTTCACATTAGAAGTAGTCTCAAACAAGACACATGGCAAGTTCTAGAGCACAAGCATGAATGATACCCAAAAGAAAGAATCAAGACTCTTAATATATGCAAGTCTCAAAAAGGATCTAAAGCTCACGGGCTTCTTTATCATGAATATGAGCACAAAAGCAGGCAAAATTTTCACATAATCAAATGACCAAGCTAGCATCAATTCACACCATCAGGCTCAACCAAATCTAAAAAACTATCAATTACAAATATTCAAGCCTCAAAATCATTCTCACAATATCTCAACAACAAGACCTCAACACATGTGAGACAGGTGCGCTTGTGCAATGATCAACAAATCAAATCAACTAAAAAAAATACACCCCCCCAAACTTAGAGCTTTGCTAGGCAATTCTACGTTTGAGCCCGGAGTGTCCATCTAAATTTCACATTCATGCCTAACCTACTCAACATGCACTCAAGAATATTCCCCAACTCAAAGGAGCACAAAATTCAACAAGATCAAAAGGAAGAACAATTTGTGCGCCTGTGCAGTGTAGGCATAAAAAATAAGTAGAAAAATCACTCCCCCAAACTTAGAGATTTGCTAAGCAACTCTAAGTTTGGGTTCGTGGTACCTCAGCCTACACCAAATAACTCATCTTCAAAACAGCACAATTCACTTTCTCTTGTGTCATTTGAACGCAATCATCTCACACCTATATTCCAATAATTAGAGAGAAATAGAGATTATTAAACCAAATCAAAAGAAAACCTAAAGAAATAAATAAAATCACACAAAGAAAATGGGTTGCCTCCCATTAAGCGCTATTTTTATTGTCCTATGTCAGACTTATTAGTTAAAATACAAACTCCCTTCAACGGAATGGCCAAGGATAACGGTCCTCCTTGCCATTGTATTTTACTCGTTGTGGTTCACAATCCAGGAGGCTCTCATAATTAGTGCACCAATAACCTAACTTTCTCTTCCATCTAAGCTTGAACGAACATCCCTCCTTCTCTTTCCTTCTCATTTCTCTCCACCTACCTTTTCTTTGATCAAATAAATCCAAGAAAATTTTCAATTCGTTCCTATGATCAAAATGGTCAAGAGGCAAAACAAAATCAATATCAATATCAATATCAGAATCAAACAAAATGCAAGTATGAGAGTGTAAAGGGTTAGAAGTTCTCATTTCACTCTTCAACTCTACTTCCACTTCTTCTTGATCTTCTTGCTCCTTTTCCATTTCTGAAATGTCCTCTTCAACCTCGTCTCTTAGTATCTCCTTATCTTCTTTACTCGGGGCCTCTTTTTTTTCTTTCTTTTCTTTTTCTTCTTGGTGCCAAAGAATAGTGAAAGAAGAAGGAAAGCAAGAGTCTTGATTGTAGTGCATTTTTATTGTGTAGTTTTCACCAAGATTTTCTTTAACAAATCTCTGAATACGATCAATACAATCTTCTTCCGGTTCAACTTCTTTCGCTTCTTTTATCAAAGGCATAGGAGAGAGAGAAGTATATGAATACGGATCTTGATAAGGGTAGGGAGAATACTACTGACAAGACGGTGGATAATATGGCTCTGAAGGTGTATATGGCGAGTATGACTGGTAATTTGATGGAGATGGATAAAATGAATCTGAGCGTGAAGGATGGTAATTCAGAGATGGAGGATAATAAGGTTTTGGAGATGAATATGGAGAATAGTATGGATCAGAAGGAGGTAGATGATAATCGGGCATATATGGAGGATGATAGGGCGGCAACTGCTGATTTTGAGGCCAGAAATTGCCTCCTTGCTCCTCGTAATCGATGAAATCGCCCATCGGAGCTGCTCCTGAAACACAAGAAAGTATCAAATCGATTCAAACAATTAAATAAATAAACACTCGTTACCTCCCCGACAACGACGCCATTGACTTGTTCTATTATTTTTCAAAAATTACAAAATCCTAACCCTAGAGGAAGGGATCGTGAAGTATGAGCAAGTATAGGAACAAGTAGTATCGAACCCACATAAGGTAAATATAGGAGTGAATGTTTGTTAATTGTTGAATTAAAGAGAAATAAAAATCCTAACTAGAAATTGAAATTCAAATGGGGGGTTTCCTAAACTCTAATAGGACTTCAATGAGATTAAATAAATGAAATAAAACGCAACCTAAAACTATGTAAATGAAGGGGTTGAGATTATGCTCTAAACATGACCCTTAGGATAATTTTCCCCCTATTAATTTAGACCAAGATATAAAAAGCGTTCACATAGAAGGTTCAAGAGCCACCACTTAATTAAGTCTAATACTCATAGATAAGTAATTAAACTATGTTATCTATCATTGATGAGTCGGGATAAGTGCATCTAGAGCCCTTATTCCCGTTGTTGATAGAATTCACTAATCGTGTTCGTTTATGTGGCTTTATATCGAATTAATTCTACCAAACAATAATCTTATGATTTGGTGTTCTTGGATATAGAGAGAGAAAATGGAAAGCCTAGAGAGAGAAAGTAAAGTGTAGGAAATGTATTATGATCCTTGGAAATGTACAAGAGAAATCTTCTTTATAGGTGCGCGAGTGTGGGATGGCACCTTACGAGCCTATTTGGCTTCCGGTGTTGACGAGGGTTCCTTACCCTCATCTTGGTCCCTCACACCGCTCCCTAAGTTGTGCATTGTCCTACTACATTATCTTAGACTAGATGGGCCTCATTAAAAACCTCGCCGTAAACCACCCTTGTGGATAAACCGGACGGAGGGAAAAAGAGTGCAACCATCGGGGTCCTATTGGCTAAGAGGCGAGCTCCTGGGTGAGCTCGGAGGTGGGCTCCAGTGGCTTGGACGAGCTCCCGGGCCTTGGGGCCATTTCTGGGAGTGTAAAGGTGGGCTTTGGCCTGATTCTCCACCTTAGACGAGCTTCCTGGTGAGCTCCTGAGTGAATCCCTTGGGCGAGTCCTCTTCCTTCGAAGGACAACTGAGGTCGGCATCTTAACTCTTCGAAGCACGCTGACGACCTCCGCAGTCTTGGGTCATTAAATCCTTAAATCGACCTCAGGTAGCTCGCCCATCAACATTTGTCCCCCAGCTCGCGTACATCATGATTTAACACATGTGTGGGCGAGCTGGCATGCGAGCTCTAGGGCGAGCTCCTGCGAGGCGGCTTCTCGGCCGATGTGGGGCGGAATTCGAGGCATCGCCCATGCCTTTTTATGCATCGTTTCCCGCGTCGGTTAGGATAACTTTTCAAATTCCTTACACACTGGTCTCTGGTCTTTTGAGAAACTCAAGCTCGCGCCCCGTGTATATAAATAGGAGGAACCTCCCTCATTCCTCACTTTTGCATCCTCAGTTTCCGAGTAATTTTCCAGTGAACGGTTCCTTTGCTTCAGGCGATTCTTCGGGCGTTCCTCAAGGTAGATTACTCGTTTTTCTTCCCTTTCTTCTTTCCTTTTTCCGATTCCTTCGAGTTCTTCGGAGATTTTGGAACTTTTGGACCTAAGGACCGAACACCCCCGACAACCGATCCACCATGTCTGAGAACTCTTCGAGCCGTACTGCTTTGAACCATAACTTGGGGAAGGCACCTATGACTGACGACCGCCCCATTCCCCAAATGACCCCTGTGATAATCTTGTCGGGTTACGGGGTGAGCTCTGTAGCTCGCCCAAGCAGCCGCGATCTCATGGGCGAGGTTCGCTCCGACTCCAGTGAGCGAGCCACCAACTCTGGCGAGTAATCCCCACTCCGTGAGCTTTGGGATTACTTCGAGCGAGCTTCTGGGGGAGCCGTTGTCCCTGATGAGGAAGAGGTCACCGGGGCCGAGGCTCAAGAAGAGGTCGCCGAGGCCGAGGCTCACGAAGAGGCCGCCGAGGCCGATGACCATGCCAGCGAGCTGACTCGCGAGGTTGACGAGGAGGACATTAGCGACTAGGGGACAGAGGTTACTTATGAGTACCTCCGGTTCATCGGTTTTCCATTCCCTATACTCCCTGAGCATCAAGTCCCTGCCGACGTCGTCCATGACTACGGATGGAGGGAGTACATGGCAACCCATGAGGCGAGCTTCCCTCTACCCCGGTGAACCTTTCGCAAGGCCGCTGGCAAGTCCGACCTTAAGGCAACCGGGGTGGAGAGTATTATCAGCGAGTACGCCTTGCCGGAGATTCGAAAGAAGTTCCGCATCCCTCTGGACATTTTCATGTATGCTCCCGGGGATAAAGAGCGTGCCGACCTCCCTCCAGCCGGACTCACAGCCATCAACTACCACACCTTGAAGGCCGGGCTCACCCTGCCCCTGCACCCCATCATCGAGCAATTCCTGGCGGATACGAACCTCGCCATAACGCAGCTAACTCCCAACGCATGGAGCAGCCTGCTAGCGGCATTGACCATCTTTGGCCTTGAGGGTTATGAGAATCGGCTGAGCACGGCGGAGATCAGCAAGCTATTCAACGTGATTCGGCAAGTGAGGGAAGGGAAAGGATAATATTCCCTCCAAGCTCGCCTGGGGGACAAGTTCTTGGGCGATCTCCCCAACAAGGTCCGGGATTGGAAAGAACAGTTCTTCTTCATTGGAGGGGACTGGCGAGCTTCCAATGGCCGTGGAGGGCGCAACCTTACTCCCGAGAAATATGGGGAGGCGAGCTGTAGGTGGCGTACTTCAGTGTGTGTGCGTTGGATTAGATTTACTAATCTAATCTACCTTTTCTGCAGGTCTAAAGCGCCATAAGTTGAGCCGCGGGAAGCCCGAGATCTCAGTCGGCTTAGAGTTCGTGCGGACTGTTTGTTACTTGCGAGAGAAGAAAGATAGTGAGATCAAGCACCTGTGCCAACATCATTGTCGTAGGCTCACCGGTCTCATTACCTCGCCTCATTACCTCGCCTCATCACCTCGCTGCTCAAGGTTCTAAACCTTAAAATTTTCAAGTCTGAATAGCTCGCCATCTAATAAGTAGAGCTCGCCGGATCACTGACGCCTTATCTCTATTATGCAGGTGCAGGTCCTGCTGTCGAGCTCCCTCCTGTCGACGTCCCTGAGGCTTATCACTTCCTAGCCCGCCAACTAAAAATGGGCAAACCTCGCCCGGGCAGGGAAGGTATTCCATCAGGGGCGGTGCTGGATGCGACCAAGAAGCTAGAGGTCGCCAAAGCTGCAGACAAGGCCGGGGGGTCAGGCTCGCAGAAGACCTCGGCACCTCCCCCACACCGCCGAGAGGTGTAAAGCTCTGACCTCGCTGAGGGACCTTCCAGAGGGGACAGCTCGTCGGATATTCACCGAGGCCCCCAAATACCTCTCTGCCTCCGAGCTTGCCATGATTGAGAGGCAGAAGCCCGCCGACAAGGTGAGGCTGGCGATGCACTATACTTGCACAGCCATGGTGGCGGCCCAGCTCGTCACTGATGAAGTTACCACCGTAGATAAAGCTCGCCATGATGCGAAGAAATTGCTCAACAAGGTGGGTGACGAGCGGAAGAAGGCCGTCGACGAGCTCGCTAGGATGAGGCTAAAACGAAGGCTTTGCTGGAGGCGGAGCAGCTCGCTGTCAAAAAGATGGAGAAATTCCAGGCTGACTTCCGCCGACAGCAGGCTGAGCTCAAGCAAGCTCGTCAACAGCTCGTCTCCAAAGATGAGCAGCTCGCCCGGGCCCAGGATGAAGTGAAGATCCTTCGGGAGCAAAACCGGGGGAATATGGAGGAGTGCACGAAACTGCGTGAGGAGGTCGCCGAGCTCAGGGGCCACTCAGATGCCACCATCACTCCTGAGGCGTTGGAGCTCGCTGAGGTGGCCACCACTGACAAGGGCTATGTCCTTTGCTTTGCCGAGGTTATCCGCTCCTTCCAATGGGCGCGGATAAACAATGATAGTGAGTGGGAGGCCTTGGTGACTGAGTTCGACGATTGCCTGGCCAAGGCTAAGATCCCCCCGGAATGGAGCTAAACATAGGGGACCTCGCCGGGTATGGAATCAACCTCGATGCTGCTCGCCAAAAATACAACATCATCCAGACGCACGTGGTCATGACCGCCGAGGATGTTGTCGAGGAGGCCACCGAGGTTGTTGAGGGCGAGCTTCGAACCCCGCCCACAATGGAGCAAATGCAGGAGGCTCTCAGGGATACGATGATCAATATCAGTGAGCTCGAAACTAGTGGGCTTACTGGAAACATCACCTCGGATGCCGAGCTCGCTCTCCCAGCCGCCAAGGTCGTCAACCCCTCCAGCGAGGTTCCCTCTGAAGCCCCTCCCGCTGCTCCAGATGCTTGAGCTTTTTCTTGCTTTCTTAGATTAGTTTTCATTTTCTAAATTGTTATAGGTCGCCAGGCTCCATAGCTCGCCTAGAAGGAGCTCCATTTTTGTAGGCTTTTGATTTTGTTAAGTAGCTAGAGCTCGCCGGGCTTTGTATAGATCGCCCAGAAGGAGCATACTTTTGTAGTTCAAAGATGGCTAGCTGGTCGGCCTTTGTGGCCAGCACCACTTCGAACACTTAGGAATTTTCAAGTATTTTTGCCTTGAAAATTTCCTAAGTGTCTTTTGAATAGAAACCGAGCATTTTTTATCCAACTCTTCGCACTTCGTTTTCGTGCTTTTACGTTATAATTTTCAAAATAGCTCGTTTTTATTTATTTTATGGGTACTTAACTGTTCGTCTTATTCTACTTTGAGAAGCGAATCATTCGTTTTACGTCACTTACGACTACAAATTATACCTCTATTTTGAGAGTGCGTGTTCTTCGTCTTACACCACTTAGGGCCGTGAATTGCTCGTCTTAGACCACTTAGGGCAGCGAGCTGTACTTCAATTGATTCGAGTTGGGCCGTTGGTTTCATGAACCTTGCCTTAGACGTTTTTCGTCTTTTTCGTGAATTTTTCTAACTTGTGGCAGTAGGTGCTTAGCAACCCTTTAAGAAGGGTACCATCGCGACCTTGGGCACTTTGGCCTTTGCCTTCGAGCTATTTAATCACAACGTTTGGGACCTTGGTCCTTGCGCATCATGGATTTTTGAGTGCTCGGGCGAGCTGGGGTTGGTGAGCTCTTCTGGGCAGTGGGCGACCTGAGGTAGCTCGCGTAGGGGGCGAGCTACGCAGGTCCTGACACTTGGCAAATTTTTCTGATTTCACAGATTCTCTAACTTTTTATAGCGACGTAATTTACACTGGTTGCCATCAACATTTCTGATGCGAACCTTCGACTAGTCTATTACAGAATTCTAGTCTATTAGTAGAACTTTTTTAGGTGGGCCGCACTCCAGGTGTATGACGAGGCGTTGCCTTCTGTATCTTCGAGGTCATAAGTGTCGTTCGGCCAGGCTGCGGTGACCCGGAACGGTCCTTCCCAGTTTGAACCGAATACACCTGGTGGGGCCATCAACTTCTTTTTCAACACCAGGTCTCCGACCTTGAATTTTCGGTCTCGGACCTGGGAGTTGTAGTATTTTTCTGCTCTGCAGTTGTAGGTGGCGTTCTTCATTTCTGATGAAGCTCTGGTCTCTTCGATCAAGTCTTTTTCTACTGCCAAGGCCTCATCATTCTTTTCTTCATCACATCCTACCACCTTCCAAGTCTTGTTTTGGACTTCGACTGGGACTACGGCTTCAGTTTCGAAAGTTAGGGCAAACGGAGTCTCTCCGGTGCTGGCCCTATAGGAAGTTCTATAAGACCATAGGACCTCCAGGAGTTCGTCTGCCCAGCTCCCTTTCTTTTCTTCGAGGCAGAGCTTCAATATATGTTTCAGAATCTTGTTCACCGCCTCGACCTGGCCGTTCGACTGTGGATGGTACGGAGTTGAGTAGTGCTTCTTGATGTTCCATGAGTTGCAGAAGTCCCTCAACTTTTGTCCATCGAACTGCCTTCCATTGTCCGTGATGACCGACTGTGGGAGTCCAAACCTGCAGATCAGGTTTTTCCAAATGAAGTCGATCATCCTTTCTTGGGTTATAGTTGTGAGAGGTTCGGCCTCAGCCCACTTAGTGTAGTAGTCTACTGCTACAACAGCAAACTTTACACCGCCTCTACCAGGTGGAAATGGGTCGATCAAGTCGATTCCCCATTTCGCGAAAAGTCATGGGCTGAAAACTAACTTCAACTGGTTGGCTGGGGAGTGGATGTTAGGTGTGAAAAGTTGGCACTTTCGGCACCTTCGAGCGAAGCTGATGGCATCTTTGCGAAGAGTGGGCCAGTAGTAGCCCTGTCTGATCGTCTTATATGCCAATGCTTGCCCCCCAGCGTGACTCCCACAAATTCCTTCGTGGATTTCTTCTAACACTTCGGACCCCTGCTTCTTAGTCAAGCACTTGAGTAGGGGTAGAGAGAATCCACGTTTGTAGAGCTGGCCATCCAGCAGCGTATATCTGGCAGCTTGTTTTACTAGCCGGCAAGCTTCCCAGGTGTCCACGGGGGTTGTTCCGTCTGTTAAATATTTTTGGATTGGAGTGCACCAATCTTCACCATCTTCACTGTCCTCCTGCCCCCCACTCGAGGTTTGATTTATTTTATAATTGGACGTCGAGGGGTTTTTCAGTGTGGTGATTACAACCTCCGTGAATTCAGCTTCGCCGTTGCTAATAGCTAGCCGGGCTAGAGCATCTGCTTGTGTGTTTTCTAGCAGCGGTATTTGATTGATGTAAACCTGCGTAAACATCGAGATCAGATGCGCGACTATTTTTTGGTAGGTCATCATCTGCTGGTCTTTTGCCTCATATTCCCCCCGAACTTGGGATATTATTAGCTGGGAATCTCCAAAAACTTGAAGATTGGTTGCCCCCACAGCTAATGATAGCCTAAGTCCCGCTATCAATGCTTCATACTCCGCCTCGTTGTTGGTTGCTCAAAAGTCGAACCGGATTGCGGAGGTGAAGACTTGTCTGTCCGGGCTGATCAAGACCACGCCGGCGCCTGCTGCTACGCTGGTTGATGATCCGTCAATGTAGAGATGCCACGGAGCTATACGTCCCCTCGTCGGATCTTGTGGGAAAGTTAGCTGGACAATGAAGTCGGCAAGTGCTTATCCCTTGATCGCTATTCGGGTGCGTAGGTTATACCGTATTGGCTGATCTCTAGTGACCATCTCAGTAGGCGTCCGACGGTGTCTGGGTGCTGTAGTATTTGAAGTAGTGGGAACGTTGTCAGCACCTCTACCGGGTGGTAAAAAAAGTAAGGCCTCAATTTTCTAACACTCATCACCAGTGCATAAGCCAGCTTCTCTATTGGGGTGTACTACAACTCAGCTTCGTGTAAGACTTGGCTTATATAGTACACTGGTAGGTGTGTCTTCGCCTCTTCTCAGATCAGGACGGAGCTGATGGCCACCTCCGACGCGGCTAGGTATAGATACAGCTTCTCTCCAGGTATTGGCTTTGACAGGACCTGTGTTTCTGCCAGGTGTGTTTTGATGTCTTCGAAGGCTCGCTGACCTTCATTTGTCCACACGAAGTGGTTTTTAAGGTGGAGCTTGTTGGCTTTGGCCGCCTCTTTGTACCTCCGTATGTTTGCCTTAATCGCCTCGAAGAACAGACGATTTCGATCACCGGACCTGGAGATGAATCTGTTCAGGGCTGCCATGCACCCAGTCAGTCTTTGAATTTTTTGGACGGAATCGGGTATACCCATCTCGATTATACATTGGACCTGTGTCGGGTCGACCTCAATTCCACGCTGGCTAACTAGTTGCCCCAGGAACTTTCCTGAGTGCACGCCGAAGCTGGTCTTCTTGGGGTTTAA
Organism: Prunella vulgaris; assembly: GCA_026898435.1. NCBI lineage: Eukaryota > Viridiplantae > Streptophyta > Magnoliopsida > Lamiales > Lamiaceae > Prunella > Prunella vulgaris. Next base: position 12,461 of record JAPKLY010002145.1, on the reverse strand, counting down.
CTTCATGTTGTAGTGGCGCAGTATGTCGAAGGTCTGTTTTAGGTGGTCCAGGTGGTCTTCCTTCCTCAAACTCTTGACAACTATGTCGTCCACGTACACCTCCATTGACTCGCCAATGTGTTGGTCGAACATTTTATTCACCAATCTTTGGTAGGTGGCTCCGGTGTTGATGAGTCCGAACGGCATCCTTTCCCAGCAATACATATTCTTGTTGGTGTAGAACGCCGTATGTTCCTGGTCATTCGGGTGCAAAGCTATCTTGTGATAGCCCGTAAAAGCATCCATGAATGTCATCATCTCATGGCCTGCGATGCTATCTACCAGTTGATCGATGTGAGGCAGTGGGAAGTTGTTCTTTGGACATGCTTTATTCAGGTCTGTGAAATCGATGCACAGCCTCCACGTCCCGTTGTGTTTCTTTACCAGGACGGGGTTTGCGACCCACTGCGGCACAAAGCTTCTTTGATTAGCTTGTTGTCTAACAACTTCTCCACCTCAACAGTTAGAGCTGCGTATTTGTCTGGTCCATACTTTCTTCACTTTTGACGTACGGGTCTCCTCGTCGGATCTATGTTAAGTCTGTGGCAGGCATGCTCCAAAGGGATCCCCGTCATATCTTCATGGGACCAAGCAAACACGTCCAGGTTGGACATTAAGAACAGCTCCATCCTCGACCGGTACTGTTCAGGTAACTCAGAACCAATGAAAAGTTCCAAGTCCCTTTCTGGGTCCACCGGGAGTGCCGTTAGTTCCTCCATGGGGGTGGCTTTCCTCTTTTGACTTTTCCACCTCGGGTCGCTGACGAACCACTCCTCTTGTGACATCTGCACAGGTTCGTGACCTATGCGCGGTTCGAGGTCATCGGGTTGGCTTTCAGCTCTGGCGGGTTCATCAACTGTTAGTACCTCCGGTGTTTTGTCTACTTGGGATGGTGTGGTGACCTGGGGAGTTGGGTCAACGTCCATTGGTGTTGGTTCTTGACCTCCCGCAGGTCCCCCATCTTGGGCTTCATCAACCACCTCCATGGGAGCAGGTTGTTGTTCCTGCGCAGGTCCCGACCCTTGCGCAAGTCCCAACACTTGGGTTTCTTCCAATCCTTCAATTGGTGCTGGTTGTGCGTCTTGCGCATGTCCTGACACTTGGTTAATCTCTGACAGATCGCCTACCTCCATCATCTCAATTTCGATCGAGATAACGTCTTGGATGTTTGGCTTGTCTGCTGGGATCTGCACGTCCTCTTCGAGGACATGGACCCGCGTCACCACTTTTTTGACCTGGCCATCTTTTATTTGGAGTAAACACTCTCGGGCCTTTTACTGGTCACCTTTTATAGTTCCGGCACCTTTTGGAGTTGGGAATTTCAAACAGTAGTAGTAGGTCGAACATGCAACTTTGAATTCATTAATAAACGGGCAGCCAAGGAACCCATTGTAGAAGGACTGCTGGTCGACAACTAGGAAATCTATGAGCCTAGTCAGTCTCCTTTCGGGGTCCTCAGCCGATACAAGCTGGACACTCAACCTAACACTACCTAGGGGGACGGTTACAGCTTCTGCGAACCCCACTATCCTAGCATTGCTAGGTTCCAGATACGACTCAAAATCACCTAAGGTATCTAAGGTGGATTTGAAGAGAATGTTGGTGAATGCGCCGGTGTCAACAAGTAGTCTGTGAACTCGGACGTTCATGATGTTGGCGGTTATCACCAACGAGTTGTTGTGGGGCGTCAGTATCCCCTCCAGGTCCGCTGGGGAAAATGCCAGCTCATCAGTAAGCTGTGAGACGGACCTGGGGCCGGAGCTGCCTTCCTGGACTTGGTTTATGGCCCGGATTTCGGCCTTCCTTTTTCTCTTGGATATGGAGGATCCCCCGTCCTGGAGACCTCCGGCAGCTCTGATCTCCCCCTCGAGAACCAAGAGTTCCCGGGTGGGCTCCATATTTTGCAGAGGCTGGGGAGGTGCCCTCCGCCTGTTTTGGGGACCAGGTTGGTCCGCTTCCTCATCCTCATCCTCATCATCGGAGGTAGCCCTCCTCTCGAACCTTGGCCTCTTAGCTAGGGCCTTCTTCACGAACTCAGCCAACTTCCCATCCTCATAAAATTTCCAGAGTTGTTTGAGGAGGTCTCGGCATTCGCTGGTGAAGTAGCCGATGGCCTGATGGTAGGCACAGTATTTGTTGGGGTTGAGCTTCGTGCGGTCCTGACGGATCCGCCTTGGCTCCTCCAGCAGGGCCTTGTCTTTAACAGCTGTAAAGATATGGTCGACGGAGATCGTGAGGACCTGGTTGAGCTTCTCCTTGAGCTCTTCCCCCTCGCCAAAAGCTTTCAAGTTCTGGGGGGCTTTGTATCTGCCCCCGGACTTCTTCCCGTAGGGCTTCCTCTCCTCGTGGGCTCCAACCTCTTTCAGCAGTGCCTCCTGCATAGCCACGAACACCCCCGCCTTGTGGTGGAATTCGGTGTAAGTGTTGGGACATGCAAGGTGCATCTCCTTCCAGAGATCGGTGCCTATTTTTAGTCCGGCCATCGCTGTGACAACCTTCGTGTCCTCGCTCACCGGTTCGCCTTCCAGTAGGATTTTATCAAACCTTTCCAGGTACTGCTGGTTGGTCTCGCTCTCGTCTTGGTGGATGTTGACGAGTCGGTGTTTCTGGGTAAGGTAGGACCTGAACCCAGAGAAGTGGGCCAAGAACTCCCGCGAGAGTTGGCCAAATGAGCAGATTGACCCTGGGGCAAGTGAAGAGAACCAGCGATGAGCTCGGTCCCCTAGGGTCAGCGGGAAGTTCCGGCATTGAGTAGAGTCGGTGGCACCAACCAAAATCATAAAGTCTGCGTACTTGGTCAGGTGGACTTTCGGGTCGGATTCGCCCTCGTACGCAGACATCACCGGGAACTGGATTTTCTTCTGGACCGGTGCGCGAAGGATGGCAGGTGCCAATGGAGACGCGGGGAGAGTGGTGGCGTTAGGTCCGCCAGACTTGGCTGCTACTTGGGCTTGCAGCATTTCCATGACCTTTTTCAGCGAAGCCAACTCGTCATCACGGGTCACCTCCGATGGAGGTTGCTCGAAAGCCGTGCGTCTCGTGGACGCACGTCCTCGAGGAGGCTCACTCTGGGGTGACCTCTCCGTGACGGGTTGGAATTGGCGTCCGCCATGGGGGCCCAACCTGTCGGTGGCGGGCCTTCTCAATCTCTTATGGGTGGTCCTGCGTGGTTGCTGGTCGGAGTCCCCGTGGGATGTGGCTGGGGCCGCCGTCCGTTCGTTTTCCCCGTATCTCGGGCCCAGATGGCCTTGGAGGACTTCCCTCCTTTGTGATTGGTGGGTGCCAGATGCCCCGGTGTAGGCCGAATCTCTTCCGGTGTAAGGAGCGGGCTCCTCCTCCACTATCTTGGCCTTGCCGGCCCTTTCCCTATGCTGGCGAGCTTGTGCCGAGTTCGCCTCCTGCTTGGTGGGGAGGACGTTGTACTCCCCCCGGGTCTGAGTGCCCTGGGTGGGCCTGGTTTGCTCCCGGGCTTCGGCAACTGGAGCTCGCCTGGGTACCAGGGCGAGCTCGTCCTGCTGCCTCTGCTGCAACCTTTGTAGGGTTGCGATGGTGCGTTAGAGCTCATCGGGGTTGTTGGCCAGGTCTCTCAGGGCAGGGGCCAAGTCTTCTTGGGTCAGCACAACTCGCGGAGGTCGCGGAGCTACGGTGCTCTTCTGGGGAGGTGGTTGTGAGGTCTCCACCACCTGGCGTGAGGTCTCCGCCTCGGCCTGGTTTTGGTCACCTCCTCTGGACCTTCCGGCAGCTGCGGAGGTCTGTCCTTTGGCGGCTCGAGTGTTAGCCATTTTTGGATTTTGGATTTTGGAGGGGGGTAACTTGCGGAAGGTCGCCGGGCTGATGATCGTCCAGCTTAGGTGGAGCTGTGCAAATTTTCATCTAGCCTCGCGTGTGACAAATTATCCAAAATTCAGTTTATTCGTGTACACGCGCGCGTTTGAAAACTTTTTCCGGGCAGAGTTTGTAAATTTGAGAATTCGGGTTTTCATCCGGAAATCTGGGTTTTTCGTCCAAAGAAATGAATATGTATGTGTATCTTCAAGTGTTCTTGAGTTTTATCAAGAACACCTTCAAATCTTCAAAGAAACCCTAGCTTTTGTTCTTGAAAATTTTAATTTTTCAGATTCGCCTGCCCTTCCTCTAGCGCCAAATTGTTGATAGATTTCACTAATTGTGTTCGTTTATGTGGCTTCAGATTCGCCAAATTACGAGCCTATTTGGCTTCCGGTGTTGACGAGGGTTCCTTACCCTCGTCTTGGTCCCTCACACCGCTCCCTAAGTTGTGCCTCGTCCTACTACATTGTCTTAGACTAGATGGGCCTCATTAAAAACCTTGTCGTAAACCACCCTTGTGAATAAACCGGACGGAGGGAAAAAGAGTGCAACCATCGGGGTCCTATTGGCTAAGAGGCGAGATCCTGGGCGAGCTCGGAGGCGGGCTCCAGTGGCTTGGGCGAGCTCCCGGGCCTTGGGGCCATTTCTGGGAGTGTAAAGGCGGGCTTTGGCCTGATTCTCCACCTTAGGCGAGCTTCCTGGCAAGCTCCTGAGCGAATCCCTTGGGCGAGTCCTCTTCCTTCGAAGGACAGCTAAGGTCGGCATCTTAACTCTTCGGAGCACGCTGACGACCTCCGCAGTCTTGGGTCATTAAATCCTTTAATCGACCTCAGGTAGCTCGCCCATCAACACCCGCCTTCAAGACAAATTAATATCCTATGGTGTTGAATAATTTAATTCTTTCCCATAAGGGTATCCAAACTATTCTATTCGGCTCTCAATAATTTTTAATTAGTGTTTCATGTCATCGTCTTCAGCTAATTGACAAGACTGGTCCAAACATTAGCCCAATTAACAAGACTCACAATTTAGAAATCCTATAATTTGATTAATCAAACTCGTACACCTAATGGTCTTAAGCATGCACGTAGTCAAATTAATAAAACTAAAACTCCTAAATATTTATCTCACAATCATAACATAACATAAAATGAGTCTCAAATGAACAGGAAATTAGCCTAATCCTAACAGGGGTACTTTATCCTAAATCACATGGTTAGAACATAGGGATTTAGATCATAATCATAACAAAAATTAAATAAATCAAGAAACAGAAATTCATCAAACCCTAACTAATGAATTATGAAAAGAAAATAAAAAGTTTTCCTAATCTATTGTTTTTGGAAGAAACGAAAAGAAGAACAAATCCTAATCTACTAATCTAATTAACGAAATAAAAATAAAGCTACTACCTAATTCTCTATTTCTCTCTCTACGTGAGTACCCTTTAAATACTAAAGGGACTCTTGCCAAATAGGCCAAAAGTTTATTAATGTTTTGGGCTGAAATAAATAAATAAGAAATGGGCTTTTCAAAATCAGAGTGGCCCAATTTCTGTTCTTCCTAAATTACCAGAGTGGGCATCTGTTGGCTTCCAATCAGCGACTTGCTTTGAACGGTTTCAGGCGTGATGGCTGTATCAGAGTAGGCGATGGGATGTTGCAGCGACGACTGGTGTTAGCGACGTTGGTGAGATAAACGCCGGGGAACAGAGCTTTGATTGCGGCGGCATAGATGGCGAATTCCGGCTGGAGGATTCAGTTGCGATTCCGGCGAGAACTTGTGCGATGGAGCTTCAATCCGCGGCAGGAATAGTTGAGCGGCGTGAATCGGATCGATGGTTGCATGAGCGGATTCGAACCAGTGGAGTTCCGGCGGCGGTGAGTGGTGATGTGTCGGTTTCTGGTGTTGGTGCTTCGTGCGACGGCGAGAATCAGGTGCAAGGACAACGTGCTTTCAGAGGCTGGTTTCTGTCGTTCATCGATTGTGAGCAACTTTAGGTGCGAATTCCGGTGAGAAGGCGTGAGCATTCCGGTTCGAGAACGGTTTCCGGTGTTGACGAGAATTGATTCGGCTTCAGGTGTCATGGCTGTATGCGAGAGCAGAGAAACGGCGGAGTTGTGTGGTGGTGCTGCGGAACAGAGCAGCGGCTGGAATGGTTGTTGGGTGGTTCACGGCGGCGAAGGGCTTTGTGTCATTTGAATCTGGAATTGCAGTGGTTTGTCGGCGACAGTTTCCAGTTTCCATGGCGGATTTGAGCGGTTAAAGAGGAGTGCGATTTGAATTGTTGGCGAAGAAGATCTACGGTTGGCAGCTGCTGTGAAGGCTGTGGGTATTGGATGCAGGGCTGTAACAGCTTGTTGTGTATGCAGAGTGATGCTGTTGATGGAACGGTTTATGGCAGCAAGCGTGGGCCCATCTTCGATTAATTTCTCTTGTTGTATAAAATAGGCAATTATTTGCTCCAAACATTTAATTTACCTACAAAATAGCAAAATAATCCCCTTTTCAATAATTAAGGTCAAACAATCAAATTAGGCATAAATATACAAGAAATCCTATCAAAATTAGCAATTTAAGCAAATGAATTTCGAGTAATTTTCACACCAATTAGAGGTTTATGTGGAATAGCCATCAGGGTTTGAAGTTGGGAACAATGTATATAGGTTGTAGAAAGCGTTATATGGACTAAAGCAGGCACCCAGAGCATGGTACGATACTCTTTCCCAGTTTCTACTGGACAGTGGCTTCAGCAAAGGGAAGATTGACTAGACCTTGTTTCGGAAAGAAGATAGAGATGATATCCTCTTGGTGCAAATTTATGTTGATGATATCATCTTTGGTTCCCCCAACAAGAAGATGTGTGATCAGTTTGGTAAGTTGATGACAAACAAGTTTGAAATGTCAATAATGTTGGGGAATTAAACGCGGATCCATTCGGGATTTACGCTAAATACAAATTTAAGCCTACAATTAATATCATGATTTAAACATAATTAAATCAAATAATTGCATACCCAACAACAGGTTTTGCATGCAAAACATATAAACAAATATAATTACATAAAACCCTAAACATGCAGAACTAAGGGATTTAGTGAATTATACCTCCTGGAGAAAAGACAGTTTCTGAGACAAAAGACGTCATTTGTTTCCTTGGTGAAAGACACTTTCTGAGACAAAAGGCGTCCTTTTTTATATTTCTCAACCTGATAATCCCAACAGCCTTCTCAAGTATTCCCTTATCCTTATTCGTACACCCGGTGGGAGGCCACACGAATAATCACAACACAAGGAAGAAAATAATTTTGTTGCCCACAGGACTGTGATTTTCGAAAATAATCACCAAGAAAAGTAGTAGTATGAAGTCTTGTATCATCTCATGTTTATAATGAGAATATAAGATCTTGAATATCTTGAATATCAAATATTTCAAATCTTGATTATCATGAATATCAAATATTCTAATCTTGATAATCTTGAATATCAAATATTTAGTTCTTGATATTCTTAATCCAAGAATTTTCGAAAAAATACAATTCCTATATTAATCCAATGAGATCTTGATTTTATTAGATATTCTTGTATCCTAGATACATATCTATTTTTCATAAAATCTCTCACGAAATTAATATATCATATTTTTTGAAAAAATCAACACTTAATGGGCCCAAAATATTTCTTTTATTTTAATCACCTTGTCAATTGTTGGACATTTAATTGGGCTACTTGAGGGGCCTTTAGGAGAATTAAGATTGGACCTTCCAATGGGCCTTGAATTCTAACATTGAGCCCAATGTCATTCAACCTATTAACATTAATCTCACTCCACTATAGGATTAATGTTGCACTATCCATCTTAACCCATATGACAATCATATGGCTCCCGGTCATTATTTCCCGTGTTTAAGATTCTCTTGTCTGTTAATTAATCAAGCCACTGAACGCTTTAATTAATTTAACATCTTAACCTTGGAGTAAGGACAGCTCTTCTTTATCATCATACCGGAAACAAATTCCACTTGCAAGATTTAGTATGACGAACGTTTAGAGCCCACCAAGGGGACTAATCATGCAAGACTTTCCAAGCACACGTTCCTCTGTATTAAATCTTAGCAACTGTCATGTTCTCAATGGCGTCACCCAAAATGCAAAGTATTGAGTCTTATTGACTCTCTACCCATAACAAAATAAAGTGCCACGTACGGATCACACACAGTCCTATTTAAGGGACAGAGGTTTAGAAATAAACGACCACTGAGGTCTAATTCTTCATCCCATAAATCAGTACGGAAGAATTACCTCTTTGTAGGTCCTCTTCAATGCATCATCATGCACTAGTGCAATCCCTTGGTCAAGATAAGCCAATCTGGGATCTACACATCAACCGTTTACCAATGGGGTGTTCAAATCCCATCTAGGTTGTGAATATAGTACTTGTTACAAGAAACTGATAATGTGATCTTGCTGTGAGTTATCCGGGGATCACCACATTTATCTATAGTGTAACTTGTACTATTATATGAACGGATTGCAATAAATAAATAACATTCATATTTATCTAAAGCACAGTGATAAAAGATTTATTTCAGATAAAAGCTCAAAGATTCAGTTTAGTTATACAAAATAAAAGCATACTTTCTAGTATAACCCTAACAAATAATGGGGGAGATGACATACTTCCTTGGGTTGTAGGTGAAGCAGATGGCCCATGAAACGTTTATTAGCCAAGCTAAATATGCCAAGAATCTGATAAAAAAATTTAGAGTCAGCAGCAGTAGAGAAGCTAAGATTCCTATGATGGCAAACTTTAGCTTGGACCCAGATGAGGTTTGCGAAAAGGTGGATCAGACGTTCTATAGAGGCCTTATAGGGTCTCTTCTTAATCTCACTGCCAGCAGACCTGATATCAGCTTCGCAATGGGAGTGTGTGCAGGATTTCAGTCAAATCCCAAGAAGTCTCATCTGGAAGCAGCAAAGAAGATTGTGAAGTATTTGAAGGGTACTTCCAAACTGGGCCCCTAGTACCCAACCGATGATAATTTTCAGCTGAGTGGGTACTCAGACTCTGGCTATGGAGGGTGCAAAATTGATAGGAAATCAACTTCAGGCACATGTCAGTTTCTGGGAAGTAAGTTGATTTCTTGGTTGTCCAAGAAGCAGACATCAGTAGCTACTTCCACTACAGAGGCAGAATACATGGCAGCTGGTAGTTGCTGCTCTCAGCTACTATGGATCAGACTGCAGCTGAGGGACTACCATGTGATCACAGAGGAGATTCCCATCTTCTGTGATAGCACAAGTGCAATTGCCATTACTCAGAATCCAGTTCTCCATACCAGGTGCAAGAATGTGGATATAAGACATCATTTTCTTAGAGATCATGCTGAGAAATGAGACATCAGAATGGAGAAGATTCATACTGAGAAGCAGAACAGACATTCTCACCAAGCCTCCCTGCTGAGACCAGATTCAGAGAATTAGTTATGGAGTTAGGGATGATAGATGCAGAAGGAGTTCTATAGGAGGTCAGATGAGGAGTTTAGGCAGTTTAGCTGATATCCCGCTGAGGGGGAATCTACTGTGATAAGCAGCTGATGTCTATGTCAGCTGGTCTGGTATGTCTTTTTTATGTTTTTCTTATCTTTTATCCTATCTTGATTCAGGTGTAAGTCAAGAAAATCAGACAAGGCCCTCTTCCCATCTGATACACGTCAGCTGACAGGCTAGTAAGATGAGCAGAAGAGATTGTTTTTGGAGATAGGTCTATTATCAGTTGACTCTTCCATGTCAGCTGATAGATAAGTCACCTCTTCTTGTGTTATTTAAATTTTGTTTTATTTAAAATAAAATCTCTTTTCAAATCATGGTTAATCCCTATTTTCTAAAAATAAATTTTAGAAAATTATCCATCAAATATTTTAATTTACGAAAAATCTAGGATTTTAACCTTTCCAAAAATGTGTCAGTGCGTAATTAATTTATCACCTCCCAAAATTTACTTTTGAAAATTTTGCACTCATTACTTTAAGTTAAAAATTGGGCGGCCCAAAATGCTTTTCAAAACCTGACACACACGCATCACCTCTAAAAATTTCAAAGGTCATTTAATCTTGGCCCTTGATTTAAGTGATGCAATATGTCAATCATTTTGATCTTTCGATCAGAAATTGACACATTTTTTTGTAAAACTGCTCATCTTCTCTAAAACTATATATATCTCCTCGTTTCTCCATTAGAACTCTTTACACTCTTAAATCTTTTGAAAATTTCTCTCTATTTCTCTATTCTCTCTCCTAATTTTCCAATTTCAGCCATGGTGAGAACAAATTGGGAAAAGATGCTGAGCAACATGTACGTAGAGATGTGCGTAGATTTTGAAACCACTCAAAATTTGAGGCATGAGAGATCTTAAACCTGCTCACCAACCTGAATCTCAGAACCTTCAACTCGATGGGGCCACTAGACAACAAAACGCTGGATACGCATGCGATGCACTTCCTCATCCATCTTGTCCTCACCAAGCAGGCTGCTGCGAGTTGGTTCCATCTCTCGAGTTCTGGTGTTAATCCCATCAACTACAAAGAAAGGTCATATCTCCAAACTTTCAGAATGATGGCTAGGAGGAGTCGCCAGGATAAAAATGTGGATTTGAAGAAGAACATGCTACGCTGGAGGTACCGGTTCTTGATAGATGTGGTGACTAAGGTTCTTTTGGTGGAGCAGCAGAGCTTGGATGCTCTTACAAGGAGGCATCTTTGCACTGCCAAGGCCATTCTCGATGGGGTCCAAATTGATTGGGTGAGTCTCCTCTAGCACAGATTAGAGCAAGAGGCCAATAGGTTCACCAGTGAACCTCTGTACAAAGGAAGGATGATGTGGGTTAAAATCAAGGTGCTCCATGGTTATCAAGATAACCATCCTCTTGCACCATCTGATGCCCCAGCATAGCTTTCATGATCAGTGGAGAGAAGACTACCCTAGATGCAAGTTTCTACTGGGCACAGATGATAAAATTCTAGGAGACCCTAATTCTGATGCTGAGGGTGCTCCTAGGGCTGCTCCAGGTGTAGCTGCTTCTGTTGGGAAGAAGAGGAAGGCTCAGGGGTTAGCTGAGCAAGGTGGGAAGAAGAAGAAGAAGTCCAAGGGGGACACTAGCTCTGCTCAAAAGAAACTTGTCTTTGATGATGAAGAAGATGATGAGGACATAATTTCTCTGAGTCGGAGAAAGAAGACTGCTGCTACAAGAGCCACTACCTTGGCTGATGAGGAGCAAGGTAGTGGTTCCCCTGGCTTGGAGGATTACCCTGGTCCTCATGCTGCTGAGGAAGAGGAGGAACCAACAGCGTTAGCAACAGAAGAAGCTCGTCCTCAGAGGAGAACTGAGGTGGTTCACCTACCTTCCTCAGATGAGGCATCCCTAACTGGGTCTCCAATCGATGCCCAGCCAATCAGGTCAGGATAACCTACTCCTTCTTCTCCCCCCACACATACCCATAATCGATCCCCTACCCCATCTCCCAGACACACAAATTCCAGACATCAAACTCCCACACACAATACCCCCACATTCCCTCACCAATCTACATTTGACCCTTCACATTCTACAAACCCAACAATGACCCAGAGAAGTTAACTGTCTCTGGTGAGCCATCAGCTCCGCTACAACCCTTCAATCCTGACCCCGTTTCCCATGAACCTCCCTCATTCCCAGCTGCTCATGACCCCTTTACCTCCTCCTTTACAAATCTTTTCCATAAGAGCAACATCGAGAGGGGTATGAAAATTTCAGCCTTAGCCTACATATCCTTCCACATCCTTGACCTTCTTCACCATAAAGCTTACCTTGACCTGCTGGCTGAAGGGCTCATCTAGGGATGAGCAAGGGAAGGCCCAGTGGCCATCTTCCTTAACCTTCTAGAGGAGATGGGCGAGGCTAACTTCATGGAGTGGGAAGATGCTATAAAGGGTGCCTTAGAAGTTAAGAGCCCCTCTGAGCTGACTACTCCAGAAGGTCTGCTGAGGGTTTCCAGGGCAGTGCTCTTGAAGGATGGAATAGCACTTGACTGCCCTAAAATTGTGGATGTGGAGTATGTGGCTCCCTCGACTGATTTTGAGCTGAAAGATGATACGAGGGTGACACCTGATCTGCTGATCTGAATGCAAGAATTCTTTGATGACCAGATCAGGGCTGTCAAGGCCACTCTAAATGATGCCAAGACTCTGGCTCCCTCTCTTATAAAGAAAAGTGTGTAACAGTCCATCAGGGGACAAGAGGACCCAGCTAATTGGCAGGCTGGAGGAAATTTTATACGCAGCCAAGTCTGAGTTTTTCTTCACTTGGGCTGAATATGAGAAGATTGGAAAAAACTATTTGGATGAAGCCAAACCTATGCTCAGAGCTGAGATGTCGAATGTTGATAAAATCAAGACCTCTTTGGACAAGGAGATTGAGGAGCACCAGAAGGGTCAGGAGGACCTGAAAGCTGAATTGGCCAAGATCTCATCTTCACTTCCCTCTTCATCTGACTTTGATGATATAAAAAAGGGGGAAGAGAAGAACTCAACTGACATTGCAAATCACTCTGCTGAAA
>JAPKLY010002144.1:0-20394 GCA_026898435.1 Prunella vulgaris | reverse complement strand
ATTCAAGGGTAAATAAATATTTTTACCAACTTCTCCAGATTTAAATTATCAAATTGCAGCACCTTGGTTTGCCTATTTAATACTAATTCAAGAGTAAATCAATTATAACAATTAAAAAAAAAATTGTATGAGACGAATTTCAATTACTATACGATTATTCTTTATGTATTAATGGTGTATGTACACACTGATGTTTTAACTGAAGTACAACTCAAATGTTAAGATACTTTTGTTTTATGTATGACTTTCGCGTCACTCCCTCGTGATTTAGATAAATAAAATAATTTTTTTATGTAAAAATATTAATTTATTTAAGTAAATAAAATTATAAAAAAATATTATGTATGATTATTAATAAAGTAAAATGTAATTTTTTATTTATGATTATATAAGGAGAGAATAGTGATATCTATGTGAAGAGAGAGAGAGAAAAGTATGTTTATTTGAGCAAGTGTAGTGCACTTGCTTTGTGGTGCAATAGTAAGACTCACTCTATCAAAAAAAAAAAAATTCACTTAAAGCCAATAATTTCAATTTTTATTTAAATTTTAATGTTAAATTTATTTTCAACATACTATATATCAAATTATTTCTCCTCTAAGAGATTTAATTTAACATATATATTGCACATATAAAAATAAATTTCAACTTTTAAAATATATTTTGTTATTAAAAAGTAATTATTTATTAAATTTAATTATACGATTGAAATGTAAATACTTTTACTTAGATTATGTAAGTTACGTACAAAATAAATTTATTTTTATGAATTTTAGTGCATAATTAAAAATTATATGATTGATTAAACATTTTAATACAAATGTAATATAAACTTTTTAAATTAAAAAAATAATAATGGTAATAGAAGTTTAATAAAATTATTAGATAAGTTCATAAAATAAATTTAATTTACATTTATTTTGATTGATAGAGAAATATTTTATTTAAAAGAATTAAATAATATGTATATATATAATATACTCAATTCTAATTATTATTAATTTAAAAATAAAAATGGGAGGGGGTAAGACTCATTAAGAGTGATGTTAAAGAATGAGGGCCTTAAAAGGGCCCCACACTGACCATTCAACTGCTATGATTTCAAGCTCTTAACCAAGTCACATTGTCCCTTCTTCACACGACCAAATGAATATGACCACACAACAATTTATGTAATTACTTCTAAATCAGTAAATTGAAATGTTTTGTTTTATTGTTATATTTTGATTTGTTTCATGAAATTCATATTGTTTTATATGCGGGAAGGTTGATCCATTAATTTACAAGCATTTCGTACGATTGGGTCAGTCATAAATTGATATAAATATAATGCACTATTTTTAAATAAGTACAATATAAAAAAGATAATTCTATTATTCAATTTATATGTATACTATTATGTAAATATTTTGTATCTATTTAAAAATAGTGTATTACTATTTTACCAAGATGTGATTATTGCCATGCAATTTTGATTGTTTATATATTTGATTTGATTGTACAAAATAGTAATCCCTTGCAATGTCCAATCAAATCTTTCATCAAAATGATTAGAATTTCAACTTAGCGCTATAGAGTTCAATACAGACTTTCAATTGTTGAATTCAATCAGTACAATCGGGCAATTGCCGTTAATTCAAAAAAATAATTATATTTATAAATTGGTTCATAATAATTGCACAGTAGTACTCTCTCCGTCCCCCTATAAGTTGATCATTGCTTTTGGGCACACGGATTAAGGTAAAAGTGGAAAAATATAAGTGATGGGATGAAAAAAGTGAAAAGGTAAAGAAAATAGTGTAAAAAATATTGAAAATAATAACAAAGAAATGAATAGTAGTTTCAAAAAAAAAACAAATAAGCAACATATAGTGGGACGGATAAAAATGCAAAATGAGCAACTTATAGTGTGACGGATACATATAATTAATTTATAATTAATGTCAATTTTATAAATTATTTTGTAATTTTTCGTAGTATAGTTAATAAAAGTGTTTGAATTTAATTTTCACCATCAATGAATTTGATTTCAATTAAATAATACAATGATTGGAATTCTGCATTGAACTAATAGAAGTGTTTGAATTCAATTTTCACAATCATTGAATTTGATTTCAATTAAATAATACAACAATTGGAATTCTGCATTGATCATTCCTGCAAAGAGAGAATATCCAAATCCCATCAAACATTATTAGAGCATCAAATAATATTTTTAAATATATAACAACTCAATATCATACACTGTTACGTAAAAAACGTATGGTTATGGATCATGAAATTATGATTATGAATTATCTTTAGTGTTATGTAATTTGCACTCTCTAAAATTTTTTTTTATTGTGTACACATTTATATAAATATATAGTATTTATTAATTTATATGTCATTATTTTATTTAAATATAATTTTTTTTTAATTTGTGTGGACAATTAAGATGGAATATAATTTGAAATTTCTCAATCGCAATAAGAATGAGAGAATAAATATATGGTAATTGTAGTAATTAAGGAGAATGAAATATGTTGACAACACTATTTTTTTTTAAATAAGGTAATTATTACATCATTTAAGTACCCTCATTCTATGATAAATGGATTCTTTTAAAAATAGTATAATACAATTTTGGATTCGTACTCACTCCCTAAAAATGATGCAATTCTTGAATTCGTGTATCAAATTCTCCACATGGAAAAGCTGTTTGCCATGCGGCGAATCCGACTAATGGCTTCTCGAATTTGTCTGACGGCTTCTCGAATCCGTTATGTGAATCATATGTCATTGATTAGGGTAATATTTGTATCAAATTCATGTTCATTTTGATGTGATTTTTGGTTGTTTTGATTGCATTTATTACACTAATTACTATATAATTGATTATTGACCTATTTTACAAAGAGTTGTGCATTTGTAGGAAAAATGAAGGAAAAGGTGGAAAATGAGCAAATTTGATAAATTTCAGATTTATTAAATCAATCCAAATGGTGAAAATGATATACCATGTGAAAGAGCTTGAAGAGAGGATCGCAACGCAAAAAGAATCGAATCAATATGAGTTCTAGAGCTCAAGATATGAAGAAATCAAGTTTGCCCGAGCGACACTTCGCCTTTGCTCGAGGGAAAAGTGCTGTGCCTCCGAGGTTGTCCAGCGCTCGACCAAGTTGATCGAGCGACACCTCTTCTTTGGTCGAGCGCCTGTCCGAGCAAGCCTCCAGAAATGTATTTTTAAAGGCAATTTTGACATTTCATCCCTTTTAATGAAGGACAATCTTGTCATCACGTTTTGACACCTATACATTGGCCTTAATTCAGATTTTGAATGAGCTTTTGATCATTTTAACATTCTTAGATTAGAGAGAAGTTATAGGGAGGTTACTTGTTGGTGAAACTTTAATTGTAGATTTTAATTTCGCAATTACTTTCGATCCGTTCGTTAGATTTTCGATCCGAGCATACCGTTAGATTCCTCATAGGATTCTCTATGTTCGTACTAGGATTTTGCATTTCGAGTTACAGAGTGAATTTTACCATTTGAGGTAGATTGCTTGTATCTTCATTTTTCTCCAACATTGGTAAGTTTTCCTATTATTCTACTATTTTTGTATTAGATATGATTCCTATTATCTCAATTATTGTTGATTCTACTCAATTAGCAATGGGCTAATCCCCTTGTGCATTGGGGATATAGATATTGTGGGGTAGTTTAATTGCTTGTGATTCCAATACTTGTATGAGTTAACTATGGGTATGAATTATCTATATTGATGTTTGATTGAACTATTGATGTATGCTTTTTGATGATTTGATCTTTAATTGAATTGACAATATATTAGAATTGAGTTGGTTCAATTAGGATTTGAATTGATGATTGTGCACACCAAGTGTTTGAGTTATTGTTTCAATGACAATGAGAATTGCATGAATCCAAAAACTACTTAATCGGAGTATTATGTGTTTAAGTGAGAACTTAGGCATCTTATAGAGTCTTAAGACTTAATTCTTGCAATGAGTGACGCTCATGTATGCTGGAAATTACAAGTAGTTAAATGGTTCCATGATTGAAGTACCTCAATGTCATCTCCCAAAACTTGCTCACTTGTCTAAAGTGATAGTTAGATTTCGAAATTCTTGCATAAACTAGATAGAACCAAGACTTTGCATTTTACATTTCTTAGTTGATTACTTTGTTTAACATACAAACCTTTGCATACCAATCATTGTTTCCCTTGTATCGATATTTTAACTTGGTCACTTGTCAAACTATACACGATCACGTGCACTTGCTTGTTGTTCTTAAAATAGGCAAAAAATCATATAATTTAAATTGATAATGTGACACTCCTTTAGATTGAATTCACTATTATAACTTATTTATGAAATTGAATTGAAATTTTCTTATATAATTATATTAAATCATTAAATATGTTTATGTTTAGGGTGAGAGAAAATATTAATTACATACATTTGATTTATAAAATCTTAAAATGTATATTATATATTTTAGGTATTATATATAATAAAATATAAATTAATAGACGTACACTACAAAAAAATTGACATTTAATGACGAAATCCTATCATTACTGCTTCTCTAGTTAAAAAATTTTATTGAGAGAAATGATTTTTACAGACAGAATCTGACAATAAAGATCATTATTTTGTCATTAAAAAGTTTTAGTTGGAGAAGCTGGAGCTGTATTGCTATAATTTGTCACTAAAGGTCAAATTTTTTTTTTGTAGTGGTATCCTTAATTAACGAATCGCACCCTAATTTTTTTAAAAATTCATATTTTTAAACTCGTATCGTATCGTCCTCGCACTCGCATCTCCGCTCCGTGCAACATAACCCTCATTCCTTCTTATAATCATCCTCCTCAATAAATTTCACATGTCACAATTAATAATCTTCCCTTTTATCTATTCCCAAAATTAGAGCAAAACACTAGTAATGTGACCATTAAGATAAGCGAAAGTCTCATGTGCAACTAGTGCATAATACACTCACTTGACAGTTGAGGTTTTTTAAACTAAAAATTGCGGGTTGATTACACCGAAAAGTTCACATTGTTTATTATTTTCAGTTTAAACTTTTCAATGTAATCAACCTATACATTTCAATGTAATTAGCCTACACATTTCAATGTAATCAGCTCATATTTTTCAGTGTAAATTATTTCAATTATTGAGTAAGTACATCATGCACCAGTTGCGTATGAGACTTGCTATTAAGATACACATTAGTTCAACATATCTGGGAGCAAATAGAGATTTTTTTTTTTGATCGGTAAATGTTAATAGTTACAAGTTAGTTCGTCAAGTCTCTCAAACACTCCAAGTCAACCATATATCTCCCTCAATATCTCCAAGTCAACCTTATATCTCCTTTAATTCGTTCCCAAAGGTAATCAAACACAGGTCACTCACTCAAGTGAGGAGCCCGGTGGCCAGGTGAGCTAACTCACCTGGTTAGAGAGAAAATATATTTTATTTTCATTATTATTGAGTACTTTAAAACAACGTGCTCCTTAAATGTGTAGATAATCCTAAGATGGAGGGAATGGTTTCTAAACCACATAAGATGAGATCATCTTACTTAAAAATTTTGTGTACACAGAATTAATTAGCACAATAAGAATTAAACTGACGCAGCGAGAAAGCGATACCATCATAAATCCGTTGATCCAATCATAAGTGTCAGGAGCATACAAAAAAAAAAAGGAATACTTATTTTGGTTTTGAGAAATTTAACGAGTTAGATTTTGATAATTATTATTATTATTATTATATAAATAATGATAATTATTTTAATTTTTCTCCGAAAATTTTATTTGCTTATCGTCTCAGGACCTTAAGCAAAGTATGCACGATAGATTTTTTTGAGGTCATATGTTCAGAGATAATTCGTACTGTTGCTCTCTCAGAAGTTGATTGTGTTGACACATCTATCCTATTGCTCGAGTTACAAATTCCTGCAGATTCAAGGACGAATCCTTTGAAACGGGAGAGAATGACGGAGATTGAATATATTATTATTATTATTATTATTATTATTATTATTATTATTATTATTAATTCATTGTTATTGAGTTGGGCTTTTAGGGCTTTAATACCCAAAATCCTAGTTACTTTATTATAAATAAGAATTTTATGCTCAATGTATAGGAGTTGAATATTGAATTGAAAAGAATTGAGTTTAATATCATTTTCCATGTTTTGATTGTTGTTATTTCTAGTATTCGACGAATCAATAGAACTAACGCAATAACGCGAAGATCATATTATCCGGTATTCATAGATTTAAATGAACGGATTTATGATGGTACCACCTTCTCGCTGAGTCATAAACTAAAAACACCACATTCAAAATGTACTCCATGTGTTATGAAATATTTTCTTTTGCAAAATAATTGCACGATGCAATTGCCATAATTGATCATTCTAATTCAATTACCAAATACATTTCTAAAAAAAAAAAACGCTTAGACGGTTGCACAAAGAAAAAAGGTTAAGGTTAATAGTTTATAAAATTTAAAAAAAAAACAGCATCAATTCACATTATGAAAAGGTAATGATTTGAATATGTTCTGCATCCTGCTATGACAACTGAATACGAAATTAAAATTAAGTTAAAAAATTACATCAATTGCACCATTCAATCATTGCACGGACATAATTTTTTTTACATATAATAGTGTTGTTATATATATGTTCAATATGTTATTGGCATCGTAGAAGTTCATGTAAAAATTTATAGACAAAATACAACAAAAGGAAGAGTACTCAAAATTTAAAATACTTTGCTTTAAAAAAATGTCAAATAATCTTAATAAATGGACAAAAAACGAAACAAAATTATAATTGGAAAATAACATTTTAAATACTCGACGGGTGGAGGGAGGGTCGGGGCGGCCGGTTGTGGGCTAGAGGATGCACATCTGATATTTTTTTCGGGTAATTAATTAATTTACCAAAAAAAAATCTTGTTTGTTTTATCAGTTAAAAGATTTGTTGAAAAATAAAACGATAATGGAGCTTCAAAAGCGTGATTGTCTTCCAAATCAAGTAAGCTTGAATTGTGTTTTATGCAACGGCGATTTTGAGACAGTCAACCATATCTTCTTCGAATGTCATGTGAGTTATCAAGTGTGGATGAAATGTATTAATTGGTTAGGCTTGCATACTGTCTTACCATCTCATCCTTCTACGAGCCTACTGTTTTTTAGTAGTCTATTGAATGGCAAGGTGGGGAAACAGTTTGCAGTGAGTATTTGGCTATGTGTTATTTGGGTCATTTTGGAAATGTCGAAATGCTGTCATTTTTCAAGGTGAACAACTTGTAACACAAAAGGTGGTTGAAGAGATTAAAGGTCGTCTTTGGAGTTGGATGACGGAGAGGGCTAGAAAATATCCAAATGCAACAACTGCAGATTGGATAGAGAATCCAAGAAAAGTCTTATGATGTTGAAAGGAATAGGTGTTTGGTACAATTTACAATCTATATTCTTCTCCTTTTCATATGGGAGTTTGGTGTAAAAAAGAAACACTGTATCTTTTCTACTAGGGAATGTCTCATACCCAAATAAAATGTTTTCTTCTGATTAAAAAAAAAAAACGATACAAGGCAATCTTTAGTTTACAAGAGCACCACACATCAAATTCGTCATATAGAAATTCATACTCACTTACTCTGTAACTTCTTAACATTTTAATATTTTGATTAAATTGATTTTCAATTATATTTACCAACTTATTTTAAAAAAAATTGTTGGTTTCTAGTGTACCAGCGACGATTTGCAGAGTTGAATGAAAAAAAAATTACTATAATAATAATAATTTTGTCTATAATATCTTCAACCACCCGAAGAACACGACGAGAATCTCTTAGCATTAGAAGTGCAACTCGATGAAATGATATGCACGAACAGAATGAAAATTTGAGTCTAAGGTTTGACCTTTTTCGCAAAATAAATACGTCCTGACTGGTGCACAGGTTTGTTGTAATGTTCCAAGATGTCAAATAGAAAATGGGTAAATCTCTTGTGCAATTCAATTATATTTTTAAAAAATTGCATCATTTATTGCTAAACAACTATATAAATTATTATTGAAAATTACATTATTAAAATTATACTTTTTAATAATAATATATGTAATTTTTTTAAAATAAATTTGAATTACACGACAAAAAGAAATTGAAAATGATAGTATCTTCCTATGGAAGGGCTCCTACCAAGAGAATAGACAATGCAAGAGCTACGAGCCCCTCGAATATCTCGAATTTGAGCGATATTATCCTCAAGGAGATGGATATATAAATCTAAAGGAAAATAATAAAAGTAATTGGCTCTTTTTTTTTAACAAAAAAAGAAAAGCAAAATAATTGGTTTATTGAGAATATTTTACAAGTTCTTTTGTGTGGCTAAAAAGTGACGATTCCGATAAGAATATCCTTTTAGATATAATATTCGGTCCTAAAATTATGCTCAAATTCCCAAATGTGCCTTTGCTTTGCTCAAAGCATTGGATACCCCTTCCCCACAGGCTAATTAATTATGCATGTCCATGCACATTTATTTACATATGATAAAACACAGCAATATATTGTGTGAAATTTGTTTTGAAAATATAATTTTTTAATAATATTAATTAAAATGTATTAATTGTTCTTGCAAATTAGTTTTGCAATAAAATTTGTCCATCAAATCCATTTTTGCGCCCAAGTCCTCCCGGTTGCAGCATAAGACAAAAAAAAATTAAAAAAGAAAATAGAAATTGAATGGGTCGCTGACCTGCGCGCGTCAGCGCAGCACAACATCTCAACTATGGGGGTCCAATCATCAGCTGACACATGTCACCTTTTGGTTGGTTCCCCTTATTTTATTAAAAAAAAAAAATTTATCTTAAAAATTATTAATTATAAAAAAATAAAAAATATATCAAAATTCGTATTTTTTCATTCTCTATAAAGAGATACCACTCTTGATATATTTTGGAGCACATTAAAAATTGCTCTTTTTTTTACATTAAAAATCACATATTCCAAATTAATCAAGTTTTAATTTTAACTTTTTGTAGTAATCTTTTTTCATGTTAATTAAAAATTATTAGTAAAAAATATATTTATTAATTAATTTTAAAATAAAAAATAATTATTGATAATATATAATAAATAAAATAAAAGAATAATGAAATGATATAATATTAGTTAACCTAGGTTGTATGGGTTGCTGATAAAAATAAGATAAATGGATGTATGGTAGGTTGTGTGGATGGATGTGAGAGAAATAATATTTAATTGAGGGATCGGGTTGTCTGGGTTGCTGATAATCATGGTCTAATAAGTAAAATAATTGGTTGCAAGTATAAAATCAATAATATTTGAGTAATTAACTGGAAGTGAAAAAGTTGAAAATAAAGCAATTATATTCTCAAAGGGAATAAAATATGGTGGGTATTTTAATGAGTCAATTGAGAATAAATTTGCTAAAAAGAGTGAATACAAATATTTATTTTGTATTTTATAATTTTGTTTCTCTAAAAAATTTATATTTATAGAATTTCAGTGTATAACATAATATTGACAGCAACCATACATTACTAATTTATGAATTAGTTGAGTAAGGTATTAAATATATCTTGGTAGGTTAGGCTTGATACGCAAGATAATAGCAGTAATATAGTTTTTGGAATTGGTCTTATCTTGATTGGTAGAAGATTAATTTATATTGACCCGATATTTTAACTTATGACCCTGTACAAAAGGGTTATATTACACCATTTTACTATTCACAATATAATAAATTATCTCACCTACTTTTTTACAATTTTTGTATGACTGGAGTAGTAACTTTTGTTCTTATATATCTACATATTACACTCTACCAAATGAAATTAGTTTTTTTCTCTCTATATGTTATACCCTATCAAATGAGATTGTTTTTTTACTATTTATTAACACGGGTTGTATATACATATTCTTGGTCGTTTTAATTAAAATATTTTCAATTAAATTATAAATTAATCATCTTTGTAAACTTTTTTCACTAGTTATAAATTATTAACACGAAGCATGCATGTATATATATTTGATAATCGTTTGATTAAAATACTTTTAATAAAATTGTAAAATAATCATCTTTATAATTTTTTTACTATTTATTAGCACGATTACGTATATACACACGTTTTTTTATAATTTTAATTAAATTATTTATAATAAATTTATAAAATAATCATCTTTATAATCTTTTTCACTATTTGTTAACATGAGTGCATATATATACACATTTTTTTATCGTTTTAATTGAAATATTTCAGTAAAATTTGTAAAAAAATCATCTTTGTAATCTCTTTCTCTATTTATTAACATGATTATGTATATACTTATTTCTTGATCGTTTTAATTAAACTATTTTTAATACATTTATATGAATAGTAAATTAATTTTAAAATAGTATTTAAATTTAAAAAAATTATAAAATAATCATCTTTGTAATCTTATTTTGCTAAGACGAGTACTCATAGTACCTTAACTTTTTTATCGTTTTAATTAAAAGATTTTCACTAAAATTATACTTCCTCTGTCCCATAATTATTTTCACACTATTCCTTTTTTCTGTCTCATAATTGCTTTCACACCATATAAATGAAAACTATATACTTTAACTTCATGTGTGTTACTATAAAAAATATATTAGTTTTTCATAAATATTTATTGATTGTTATAGAAATTATTATTTTTTTAAGATGTAGTAACACACATTTTACCTTAGAGTAATACACATATGTTCATGTAGTATATATTCTGGGACTGCCGAAATATAATAACACATCTAAGGTATTATTATATTAACAACATATTATCAACATAAAAATCAATAAAAAAATAAAAAATAAAAAATAAATTAAGAAACACATATTTATTCTTGTAAACATACATATTATCCTTAGTTACTTTAATAATACAAAAAATTATTTTTTTAAGATGTAATAACACACATTTTGTCTTACAGTAACACATATGTTCATGTAGTATACATTCTGAGACTGTCAAATAAAAATACTTAAATATCAATCTAAGAAACACACATAATCTAAGTAAAAATATTTAAACTTCAATTGTATAATAAATGTCAATAAATAATCACTTTTATAAAATAATATTTAAATTTTAAAATTTATTTTTATATGTGCAATATATATGTTTTTTTAGAGGATGAATAATTTGATATATAGTATTTTGAAAATAAATTAAAATTTTAAATAAAATTGAAATTGAAATTGTTGGTATAAAATAAAAAATATTCTTTCCGCGCCATAGGAATTTTCATCCTATGGGAAGACACATTTTTTAAGAAAAATGTATTTTATATATAAAATAGTAACGTATAGGTAAATATTTGTATAAATTTGTGAGTGTACACGCAAATCAATATTTTTTAGTAGTGTGCAAATTTGTATGAGACGTCCAAATAAGAAAAATGTGCAAATTTTTATGGACAGAGTTTTGATAAAATTAACTCAATCTCTTTATTGGAGAGTGCGCCTCATTATTGCACCACAAAGAAAATGCACTACACTTGCTCAAATAAACACACATTTTTTTCTCTCTTCACTTCTACTTTTATATAGATATATATAGATTAGACCTACATATAAAAATCTTTCTACAAAAAATGATAATTATAAAGTGAAGTGATATCATACAAGTTAAAAGTGTTAATGTGTTATGTATTGTTTAACATGTTAAAATTTAATGGATCATATTTTACAAAAAAAAAAAATTATAGTGTCTCAATTAAATTTTGATCAGTTTTTTTTCTAAAAAGAGATACTTTTCAAATGAACAGTTTAATTTTGTTCCAAATGTAACCGTTGTTGTGATTCTAATTTCTCATTAAATCTTATCATTTTCCATCTCCATGGTTGGAGGCAATGTTTTGATGCTATATATATATATATTTTTTTTTTTTTTTTACAATCTCTGCATTGGTATATTATTATCCATTTTAAATTGAGTTAGATTATTTTAATAAACAGTATATCAGTGTTTTGATAAAGATATTTATTCATTCTTATAAGTCTATGATCCTCTTTATTAACACTCCAATATGTTTATACGGTACCTTGTACTAACTGAAAATTCATAATACACACCCTAAATATTGATAGGGCCTTTCATCTCTTTCAACAAAAACAGAAGATTTTTTATTTTAAGAGCTGCAATCTGCTCCGACTTAAATCCATGTTGTATGAATCGTCTGCCCCATGACCCGCAATGGGCGGATCGGATATGGGTTTCAGTGTTGCCCTGCCCCGACCTCACCCGCCCCGTTATAATCCCCTTATATTATTTAATTTTTTTATATATATATATATATAAAGAATTTATGAAATAATATATTATTATTAATTAGTATTTATAGTATAACTATAAATAAGAACAAATCAATTAATAAATATATTTTAGACCAATGTATAAATATAATATGAAATGTAATAATTGATATCAGCATATTTAAAGGTAAAATTATTGCATAAACATATTATTAATATCATAAATTTATTTTTAAAATTCAGATCTTAGTTTTATTTTAAATATGTAAAAATATATTTCTTTTTTAAAAATAAAAAAACTCATTTTGAATAGATTGACTCGCCCCGCCCTGTGTTCCGTAGCCGATCAACCTAACCTGACCTGTACATACAGAATGGAGTGCGCCTGAATTTTCTAGTACCCGCCCCGACCTATCTCATTATGTCATTCCTAATAATAAGAGAATTGATTGTTAGAAAATTTAATGTTACAGTGATAAATAAAATAAATAAATAAATAAGAAATTAAATGAAGAAAATAAAATAATTTCCAATATAAAGTTTTAATGTGGAAACATTAAAATCAGAGAAGAAAAACCCCGATCCTTTAAAAAAAATCTCATTGTATTGTAAATATACAATCGCACAAATTTTCTCTTTCACTCATACCTCCTACATTATTACAAACTCACAATGACTTTCATTTTTATGAGACATTGTTAGAAAGGAGTATGAGAAACAAAACTTCAACTAATTAAAATCAAATACATGTATATGTCACTACAAGAAAATAAGAATAAGTATATTGTAAATTAGTTTCACAGTGATTCAAAATAAATCCATTAAAATTTGTTCGTAGAATGATATGTGTTACAGGTATCATTAGATAGTCTATCCATTAATGTCATATCATTTTCAGTATTTTAAAAGTCATTAGTCGTTGGTCGGTCGGACCAGTAGCGACTAGAGTGACTAGTCGGGGACTAGTCGAAAACACCTAAACGATAAATATAATTAATTATTTAATAAATTAATAATACATTATGCATAAAATGATAAAAAAAATTAACATCACCACCTTTTAAAATTAAAATTATAAGTGATAACAACCATGAAATAAAGTCATAATTTAAAATCGAAAAGATGACACATATTAGTTTAAATTTTAAACTTTACTATATATTAAAAGATAAGCACCATGATATGGGAAAAAAAAAATGCAAACTAATAATGGAGTAAGTAGTTCCTAATGGACGTACAAAGAAAAAAAAATTATTTTACATAAGTCGGCACCTAGTCGGCAAGTCGGCGACTAGTCAGCAAATCGGCTGTCTAGTTAGCCCAAAATAGACGGCAAATCGACCTTCTAGTCGGATCTAGATGCCGATTACAACTCCAATTTTTTTTTTTTTGTCGATTTGGGGCAAAACGGGTCGGTCAAGTCATCCTTTTTTTAAAACCATGATTATTTTATGTTGTGATATTAATTTACAAGTTTAATTACATTTAGTGAGTATAATGGTATCAATGATTACATTATTAGTATTACTATCAAAATAATACTCCAGTTTTATAAAACTACTAATATTATTTTAAAATACAGACACATTCTCCGTTCTATGTAGGGATGACAAAATGACCAGTCCCGTAGCCGGCCTGCCTTGACCTGCTCCATTTGGGGTAGCCCCGCCCCGCCCCATCCTGAGAATGGGGCAGCCCGTCCCGCCCTGCGCATGGGGCAGGGCAGGCATGGGTTTGCATTATTACTGCCCTGCCCTGCCCCGCCCTGCTAGGGATAGCAATTTGGTCTGCCCCGACCTGCTCCGATCTGAACCCGCATAGTATGGATTGCCCCGCGATCCGCAGCGGGGCGGAGCGGGTATGAATATCATTATCGCCCTGCCCCGCTCCATTTTGACCCGTTTATATTATTAAAAATTGAATATATATGGTATTTATAAAAAAATATTATTATTTATTAGTATATATATAGTATAAATAAGAATAAATTAATTTAACAAATATATTTTTGATCAATATATACTAATAAAACATAATATGAAATATATTATGATGTTTTAACTATAAATTTTAATTGATATCAACATATTTAAAGATCAAAATAAATTTGTACATTATATTTTTAATATCATAAATTTATTTTTTTAATTAAGACCTTAAATTTATTTTAAATATGTAAAAATATATTATATATTATAAAATTTTAATTTAGAATGGATCGATCTGCCCCGCCCCGTGATCCGTAACGGATCGATCCGACCTGACCCGCAAATAGAGTGGAGCGGATTTGGATCTTCTAGTATCCGCTCCGACCCGCTCCATCTGCCATCACATTTATATATATATAATATTTTATAACATATAAAATAAAATTAATATCCTACATTTATAATATATTAAATAAATTTAAAATTATATTATTTATTTATTTATTGTAATTCTAATGTAAAATTATTTTTGTGAATATATTTTGATAAATTTATTGCATTAATTTTATTTTAAAATATTTTTTATTTGTCTAAAATATATATTATATTTTGGTATAAAATTAACATGGGGCAGGGCGGGGCGATCTGCCCCGCGATGGGGCAGGCATGGGGCACAATGTTCTACCCCGCAGTGGGGCAAGGGGCAGGGCGACGGGGCAGAGGCGCGGGGCAGGCATGGGTTCTTAGATACCCGTCCTGCCCTGCCCTGCCCCATTGCCATCCCTAGTTCTATGCTTATTATAAACCAATTATATGGTGAAATTCAGTCAAAACTATATTTTGCACTCCCCAATTTCTGTTATTTTCAATTCGAGTCGATGAGTTTATTCTAGGATAAAATAAAAGTTAAGGATCCACATGTATATAGTTTCAGTATAAAATTTAAACACAAAATCTTGGGTGTACCCAAGTGCATAGTATGCCCTTAAAATTTAAGTTTAAATTAAATTTTAACTTTGACTTTTCCTCTTTTGAATATTGTTAAGTGTAAAGATAAGCTGAGTTTGAGTACTGAAGAATAGTCAGGAATCCTGATCCTGAGAATTGGATCCGGAGGAATATTTCTGAGGAAAGCATCCTGAGCCTGAGCGAAGACTTGATCCTGAGTCAGGAGTGTTCTGATCCTGACACTCATCCTGAATGTCATCCTGAGTGGTCAGATCAGTGAAGACACTGAAGACTCAGTAGAACTGAAGGCAATCCTGAGAGATCATCCTGAGCTGAAAATCTCCTACTCCCTGAGTCACTCAGCATGAAAGCGATCCTGAGCTGACAGTTAAGAAAACAGAGCATGGCAAAGGCGACTTCACCAGAGTGATAAAGTCGATTATTTGGGCAGCTGGCGGAGCAATCTCATTGGATGCCGGAACAGTTATTCAAGGCGGTTATAACCATATGAATCTCGTTGATTAGTTAAGAGCTCAAAGGTGGTTAAAGGTCTGATCTATAAATATGTATTTATTCCAGTCTTTTAAGAGAGTGCTTCATTCTAAATCTTAGAGAGAGAAAGTTTGTAATCTGTAAACATTATTTCATCATTTAGTGAAGTGAGCCAACCCCATCCGTGGACATAGATCAATTTGATCGAACCACGTAAATTGCTTGTTCTTTTGATTTCCTGATTATTTCTGTTGAGTGTGTTCATCCGTCAAGTTCTTCCAATTGCTCTGAAAACTTCAAGTCTTATTGAGCTCGATTCAGTTCCGATTGATTTTGCAACAATTGGCACCGTCTGTGGGAATCGGAGAAGGAATCGACTTGTTAATCATCAATCATGGCATCTACCAAGCTGGAATTTGAGAAATTCACTGGAGTAAACGATTTTGGTTTGTGGAAGATCAAGATGAAGGCTCTCTTGACTCATCATGGGCTGGCCAATGCTCTAAAGCCTGAAGATCAATGGCCCCCTTCTTCGTCAGAAAATCCAGGCAAGAGACAAGAAATATTGGAAAAGGCTCATAGCACAATCATCTTGTGTCTGGGGGATAAGCCTCTGAGGGAGGTGTGCAAGGAGAAGACTGCCATTGAGGTTTGGAGTAAGCTCGAGAAGGTGTATCAGACTAAGTCTGTCACCAACAAGTTGTTCATGAAACAAAAACTGATGTCATTCAGGATGAATGAAGAGAAGGAGTTGATTGAACAACTTGAGGAATTCAACAAGGCTGCTGATGATCTTGAGAACCTGGGAGTGGAAATTGATGATGATGATAAGGCTCTAATGCTCCTGAATTCTTTGTCTAAATCCTTTGAGAATTTCAAGGATACCTTACTATTTGGGAGGCAGGATAAATTGTCCTTTGATGATATTCTGGGTGCGCTGAAAACTAAGTCTATTCAGCTACAAGCTGATAAGAAAAATTCAGTTCAGGCTGAAGGATTGAATGTCAGGTTCAAGAAGGGAAAGAAAGATTTTCAGAACAAGAAGAAGAAGAACACAAAGGGGCCAAAATCTGGTGATTTTGTTGAGAAGAGGAAATATTTTGCTTGTCACAAAACTGGTCATCTCAAGAAGAATTGCCCTGACAGAAATAGGAATCAGGGAGAAGAACAAAAGGCTGATATAATTGTTGCTGCTGAAGGTGGGTATGATAGTGCTGAGGTGTTAACAGTTACTAACCTAAAACTGAATGGTGAGTGGGTACTGGATTCTGGATGTTCATTCCATATGTGCCCTGATGAATCATTATTCAGGGAGTTGAGGAGGTTTGATGGAGGCTCAGTTGTACTGGGCAATAATCAGACATGTAAGGTGAATGGGAGTGGTTCAGTCAGGTTGAAGCTGCATGATGGAGTAGATAAGATACTCTCAAACGTGAGGTTGGTGCCAGAACTGAAGAGAAATCTGATCTCCCTGGGTTCACTGAATCAACTGGGTTATGAGTTCAACACTGAGGATGGTTATATCCTGATAACCAAAGGAAAGAAGGTATACATGAAAGGCAAGAAAGTCAATGGGTTGTATATCCTGATTGGAAGCACTTCTTCAGGGTCAGCAAACAATGTTATGGACAACACTGATGCAATGATATGGCATAAAAGGTTGGGCCATATTGGAGAAAGGGGGCTCCAAGAACTTTCAAAGCAGAAGGCATTTGGGGAAGGAAAGGTGATGAAATTGGATTTTTGTGACAATTGTGTCCTGGGCAAATCCAAGAAAATTCCATTCCCTAAAGGT
This sequence comes from Prunella vulgaris, assembly GCA_026898435.1. Lineage (NCBI taxonomy): Eukaryota > Viridiplantae > Streptophyta > Magnoliopsida > Lamiales > Lamiaceae > Prunella > Prunella vulgaris. The sequence continues at coordinate 2,895 of JAPKLY010002144.1, read as the reverse complement.
AAGAAGACTACTGATGCACCTCTGGATTATGTTCATTCTGATATCTGGGGACCAGCTAAGGTGGAGACTCATGGAGGGGGAAGATACTTCATGACAGTCATTGATGACTTCAGCAGGAAAGTATGGGTATTCATACTGAAGCAGAAGAGTGAAGCCTTGGCAAGGTTCAGGGATTGGGTCAGTGAACAAGAAAATAAGAGAGGAAGATCCATTAAACATCTCAAGACTGATAATGGATTGGAGTATGTATCAGAGGAGTTCAACAATTTCTGCAAGGAAAGGGGAATCACTAGACACAGGACTGTTCCTGCAAATCCTCAGCAAAATGGCTTGGCTGAGAGGATGAATAGGATAATCCTGAAAAAGGTCAGGAGTATGTTGTCAGATGCAAAGCTACCCAAGGTATTTTGGGGGAAGCAGTCAGTACAACTTGTTATCTTATTAACAAGTCACCTTCCTCAGCAATTGAGTTCAGGACACCTGATGAGGTGTGGTATGGGAGGATCTCGGACTACAATAACCTGAAGGTATTTGGTTGCTCAGCTTTTTCCCTCATCAGGCTGGATAAGCTGGAACCTAGAGCATTGAGATGTATCTTCTTAGGATATCCTAAGGGAGTGAAAGGATACAAGTTATGGTGTTTGGAACCTGGACATAAAAGGTGTATTGTCAGTAGATATGTGACTTTCAACGAGAAAGTCATGGGATATAATCAGCCCATCAACATACACGACTCAGATGGTATACTTTCAGGAGATGGATCTCAGGTTGAGGTGGAGACTCCTGAAAGGAACTCGGGACAAGGAATTTTTTAGGTAGGTGAAACCTCAGGAAGGACTCAGGAGGAGTCAGAGGAAAGTGATACTGACGATCATTCTGACCATTCAATTTCAGATACTGAAGGCCAAGATCTCAGGAATTATAGTCTAGCAAGAGACAGACACAGGAGAAGCATACACCCTCCAACTAGGTTTGGTCAGGCTGACATGGTGTCCTATGCCCTGATAACCGCTGAAGAGGTGGAGCATCAGGAACCACAAAGTTATGTTGAAACCGTGTCAGGCAAAGACAAAGAGAGATGGATATTGGCCATGACTGAGGAACTTCAGTCATTAGAGAAGAATAATACTTGGACACTTGTGAACAAAGTTCAGGGACAGAAGGTAGTCAGTTCCAAGTGGATCTTCAAGAAGAAATCTGAAATGGGGTCAGGAGGAAGAGAGAAGCTGAGATATAAGGCAAGGCTTGTTGCCAGAGGCTTCATTCAGAGAGAGGGGGTTGACTTCAATAAGGTATTCTCACCAGTGGTGAAACACTGTTCAATCAGAATCCTATTGTCAAAGGTAGCTCAGGAGGACTTGGAGCTTCAGCAGTTAGATGTCAAGACAGCCTTTCTACACGGAGACCTGGAAGAAACTATACACATGCAACAACCTGAAGGTTTTATTCTACCTGGGAATCAGGATAAGGTGTGTCTACTGAAGAAATCATTGTATGGACTGAAGCAAAGTCCGAGGCAATGGTACAAGAAGTTTGATAGTTTTATGATCTCCATAGGCTTTACAAGATGCAGGTATGATAGTTGTGTCTATCTTGAAAAACAAGGGAAGAAAGTACTCACATATCTGCTGCTCTATGTGGATGACATGTTGGTTGCAAGCAAGAGTCCTGAAAGAATTCAGAGGCTAAAGGCAAAGCTCAGTAGCATATTTGACATGAAGGATCTGGGTATGGCTAAAAGGATACTGGGCATAGAAATTATCAGAGATAAGGACAAAGGGAGGTTGTTCTTAACTCAGAAGGATTACATCCTGAAGATACTCAGGAGGTTCAACATGCATGAAGCCAGAGTTGTATCTACACCCCTTGGTCAACAGTTCAAACTGACATCAGGTCAGTGTCCGAAGTCAGAAGAAGAGAAGGCACAAATGAGTAAAATCCCTTACTCAAATGGGATATGTAGCATAATGTATCCTATGGTGTGTAGCAGGCCAGATTTAGCATATTCAGTCAGTGTGGTCAGTAGATTTATGGCAAATCCGGGAAAGACACATTGGGAGGCTTTTAAGTGGATAATGAGATACTTAAAGGGAACTGAGAATCTGGGGTTACTCTTCGAGAAGACTAAGGATGACACTCAACCACTTCAGGGATATGTGGACTCAGATTATGCTAGAAGCATTGACACGAGGATATCCTTATCAGGATATGTGTTCACATTATATGGTACAACAATCAGCTGGAGAGCAGTACTCTAGTCAGTAGTGGCACTCTCAACTACTGAGGCTGAGTATATTGCGATGACTGAAGCAGTGAAGGAAACGATGTGGCTCAAGGGTATGATTAAAGAATTTGGAATCAGACAAAATGAAGTTGCAGTTCAGTGTGACAATCAGAGCACAATTCATTTGGTTAAGCATCAGGTCTTTCATGAAACGTCAAAGCATATTGATGTCAAACTTCATTTTGTGAGAGATGTGGTGGAAAACAAAGTGATTTCAGTGCAGAATGTTTTCACTGAGGACAATGCTGCGGATATGCTGACTAAGGTCTTACCTATTTCCAAATTCATATATTGCTTGGAGCTGATCAAGCTACAGTCATGGGATGTACCATGAGCCAGGTCCTGAGGAGGAGTGTGGAATGGGGGGAAACTCACTTACTTTAAGGTGGAGAATTGTTAAGTGTAAAGATAAGCCGAGTTTGAGTACTGAAGAATAGTCAGGAATCCTGATCCTGAGAATTGGATCCGGAGGAATATTCCTGAGGAAAGCATCCTGAGCCTGAGCGAAGACTTGATCCTGAGTTAGGAGTGTTCTGATCCTGACACTCATCCTGAATGTCATCATGAGTGGTCAGATCAGTGAAGACACTGAAGACTCAGTAGAACTGAAG
>JAPKLY010002143.1:0-28859 GCA_026898435.1 Prunella vulgaris | reverse complement strand
ATCAATCATCCTGAATCTCAACACTGTGCACTCAGCCTTAACCACCAGTTTACTAAGCAAACTCAGAGAAAATGTTTTCAGAAACTAAAAACGAGTAGAATCTAAGTGCTCACTTTCCGCACCCACTCTGACTCACTGAGATAGTAGTCCAACTGACTTGCTTCCAAGCGGTCAGTAGGTTTATTATCTCTACTGAGCTTCCGAGCACTTTACTCACACTCAGCTTATCTGACTCGTTACTGAACTGTCCCTGCTGCCCCTGTGGACCTTCAGCATACTGAGTACTTCAGGAAATCCTGACTGAGTGTGTTAGAGCATTTTTCTGAGTCTTTCCAAAAAATCTGACATCAGTGTATCCCCCCCATACACTGATTATACTCGTTTCGGGACCAACAAGTGGTATCAGAGCAGTGGTTCAAAAGATCACTGACTTTGTTTACCAACAGTTTCTAAGGAGAAACTTTTGGTGGTCTACTGAACTGATCTTGTTTCTGAAAACCTGCATATCATGGCATCCGGTTCTAAACGCCTCGAGGGCAATCTTCCTGAATTCTCTATTGACAATTATGACTATTGGAAATTCAGGGTACTTGCATATCTCTACTCTATCCATGATCAGATATCACAGGTGATTGAGCATGGCCCAATCAGATTTATGAGAAATCTTCAGACGACCTGGCCCGTTGCTGGCAATGTACTTGTTCCAGCCACCAGAGATGAAGAGGTGGAGAGGTTCGCGCTTAATTCTGATCAGATTAAGCAAATTGGACTGGATAATGTTGCTAAGAACATTATACTCCACACCGTTTCTTACGAGAATTCGGTCAGACTTATGCACCTGAGGACAGCTAAAGAAATCTGGGATACTTTGAGAGAGATGAGTGAGGGATCAGAAAAGATCAAGGAGAACAAGAGAGATCTTGCAATTAGGAAGTTCGAAGCCTTCCGGATGCTAGAGGGAGAATCCATCGATCAGATGGAAGCTCGGTTCATTAAGATGATGAACGAGCTAGCAACCCTTGGGAAGGAGTTTCCCAAGAGGGAGGTGTCTTCTAAAATCCTAAATTGTCTCCCTGAAAGATGGGACACAGGAGTAATCTTGTTAAAGAATACTCAGGACCTTACAAACATTCCTTACTCTCACCTATTCTCAGAGTTGAAGGCTCTGGAATTCGACCTCGATAAGAGGAAGAAGGGTGCTGTCAGTGAGAAAGTTAGTAAGGAGAAGACTCCTGAAAAGGAAAAGAGCGTGGCTCTTAAAGCTACTCCTGAGCCTGAGGCTGGATCTGGCTCCAAGTCTCTGAAGGACATGAACAAAGATGAGCTAGCCTTGGAGTACAGCCTGATGGCACGGCGATTCGAGAAACTGAACTCTCGTTTCGGCAGGTATAAGAAATTTTATACTGACACCAGTGATCGCAGGTACTCCAGCCCCAGGAGATCTAGCCCCCGAAGAGAAGAAAGGAGGGGTTCAGATTCCAGGAGGGATCGCAACGAGCCTGAGAGACGAAGAGATGAGAAGAGGAGAGATGATATGCCCAGAAGATCCAGCTCCAAACCTGAACGATCATCAGGGAGCAGGAGAGAATCATCTGATAAAAAGTACACTGACAAGAAGTTTGCTTCTGATGTAGATCAGTGCTACCACTGCAAAAAGACCGGACACTATCAGTATGATTGTCCGGAGCTCAGTGCTCGTGAGCGAGGAGATCGGAGAGCCAAGAGAGAGCTCAGGGCATCAGACCGGAGAGCGTTGCTTGCTGAGGATTCCTCAGATTAAGATTGCCCAGGACGTCGGTCCCCTGAACTCTTCTCCGATGAAGAGTATGATGACCTCTGCCTGATGGCAGATGACGAGGTATGTTCTTCTGCCTCCTCTCCTGATCACTCACCTGAGCTTAGCTCAGATTCAGCAGGAGAACTCGACCTTCAGCTCGCCCTAGAGCAATTGATGGTTGACTTCTCAAGGCTGCAGGAGACTCATACTCACACAGTGGATGTGAATGCACATCTGAGTGAGGAGAACGATCAGTTAACTGAGTCTCTCAGAGTAAGAGATACTGAAGAAGCCCTCAGATTAGTACATCTTCAGGAAGAGCTACTTCATGCTCGGAACAAGCATGATGAAGCTCCACTGGAGGTAGAAAGACTGAAGGGTGTAATCAGCTCGCTGATTGAGACTCGTGACATGGATCTGTTCCTTGCTCAGGAACAACTGATGATTGAGCGAATTGCTCTGAGAGTGATGTTCGAAACTGAGTGGCAAGCTCGCATTTGTGCTGAGCAAACTGCTTGGGATCTTGAGCTGATCTCAAAGGAGAAAGCTCATGAAGAGTTGGTGCTTCAATACACCTCTGAAATTGAGGCCCTGAAAGAAACAAATGGGCATCTTGAAGTTAAGTTGAAGAAGTTATACACATCTACCCAAGTGGTTGATGAGTTGACAAGTTTCTCTCAGCTGACTAATGGTGCTAAAGCTGGGTTAGGCTACGATGCCTCAAAAGACCCAAAGGGCAAGAAAAAGAGAGGTGCCTCAGGGAGCAACTCTCAGAAGAAGTTTGTCCCTGTCTTAACTGATGACAAGAGCTCAAGTGTTGCTCATCAGAATAAAGGTAAAGGGAAGGAAAAAATGCCTGCTGAACCTGTCAGGCAAAGGACTGAGGATTCTAGGCCAAAACCTAAGGGAAAGGCCAAGGCTCCTCATCCTGAGTCAGGGAAGACAGATCAAGGGAAATCCAAGGCTCAGCCTAGGAATCCTCAATCTTGGAAAAATTCTGCTCCCAGCACTTCTCAGGCCCAGCCTAGAAATGTTCAGAGTAGAAGAAACTCAGGACAGAGGAGGCCTCAGGCAAGGCCAAGGATTACTGAGGTCCAGATCTCTCAGACAGGGCACAGAGCCCATCAGGAGCATCCTAATCCTCAAAGGAGAAGGACAAACCAGGTGGCCTCTGAAAGGCAAAGGAGACCTGACTCCAGAAACACTCAGGCTAGACCTCAAGTGCCAAAAGGTCAGGCCCGAGCTGCTCCTTCTAGGGATCAAACTCAGCCCACCAGAAATCAATATAGGGCTCCTGTATCTCAGGCTGACACCCATACACCCTCAACTTCCCAGGCACAAAGGAAGAAGAGAACTGTGTATGTTGATATTTCAGGGAAACAGGTTTACTCTTCTGATGCTATCAGAATTGTTAAACAAATCTGGATCCCGAAGGGTATGACTGACTCAGTAGGACCCAATACGAGATGGGTACCTGAGGCCTGATTCTTTTCAGGTCACTGCGGGCTACAAGAAGAGGAAGGAGGATCTGATGAAGGACTGGTACTTGGACTCAGGATGTTCCAGGCACATGACCGGATTTCGTGATCTCCTTCAGGATTATGTAGCTCAAGAAGGCCCGCAGGTAACCTTTGGTGATAACTCTAAGGGTTTCACCAGAGGATTCGGAACCCTTGTTATTAACTCTGTTCGTGTAATGAATGTATCATATGTTGAAGGACTGAGACATAACTTACTCTCGGTTAGTCAGTTCTGTGACCGAGGATATAGTGTAGAATTTACATCTAACATGTGTCTTGTGAAGGACAAATCTACACTACAGGTTCTGATTACAGGTGTAAGGAGGGGCAATGTATATTTTGCTGACTTCAAGAGCAGCCCTCCTGAAACCTGTCTGGTCGCTAAGAGCTCCTCTGAGCTCAGTTGGCTTTGGCATAAACGTCTGAGTCACTTAAACTTCAAGATTATTAACAAAATCTCTAGACTTTCTCTTGTAGATGGTCTGCCTAATGAAGTTTTTAGCAAAGACCACTTGTGCGGAGCATGTCAGGAAGGCAAGCAAACCAAAGCCTCGTTCAAGGTGAAGGAAGCCTTCTCTACTGACAGAGTGCTTCAGCTCCTGCACATGGATCTCTTTGGTCCAGTAACTCCTGTCAGCATAAATGGTAGGAAATATACCCTTGTTGTTGTTGATGATTATTCCAGGTACACATGGGTTATTTTCTTGCTGAACAAAAAAGAGACTCAGGTCAAGCTTCCAGAGTTACTCAAGCAATTGAGTACTGAACAGGGTCAGAGCATAGTCAGGATCCGATCAGATCGAGGAACCGAGTTTATAAACTCTATTATAACTGACTTTTGTACTAACCATGGTATAGCTCATGAGACTTCTACAGCCAGGACCCCTCAGCAGAATGGGGTAGCTGAAAGAAGGAATCGAACCCTGAAGGAAGCTGTCAGGACCATGTTGGCTGAATCAGGACTGCCCAAGAAGTACTGAGCTGAAGCAATCAACACTGCTTGCTACACTCAGAACCGATCTATGCTGAACAAACAACATGCTCAGACACCCTATGAAACTTGGAACAAGAGGAAGCCTCGCATCTCTTATTTCCATATTTTTGGGTGTAAGTGTTTCATCCTGAACAATGGGAAAGACCAGCTGAAAGCCTTTGATAGCAAATCTGATGAGGGAGTTTTCTTAGGATACTCCTCAGTCAGTAAAGCTTTCAGGGTGTATAACTGTCGGACCCTTTGTGTGGAGGAAACACCTCATGTTGTGTTTGATGAGACTGCATCAGTGCATAGGAAACAGGTTCCAAGTCCTGATACTGAGGGAATTACCAAAAGGGTAACAAGGCTGAGTCTGAAGAATCCTGAATTCAAGATCAAACTTGTCAGTACTCCCAAGGGATGGGACGATGATGATGAAGATCGGGATGGACTTCAGGCCAACCCTCAACAAGTCCCTGCCTCGGAAAATGTTGAGTCTCAGACGGAAGGACAGACTCAACCTGAGGTACGTACTGTCGGTGATGATGCATCTGCACCTGAGACAGTTACTGAGTCCAACACTGTAGGGGGAAACAATTTCTTTGATATTGGTCAACCCTCAGGAAATGACTCAGTATCCCCTGTTCTTGCTCGTTCTGCTTCTTTGCCTATTATTGTCGAGACTAATATTTCAGGATCAGGCAATGGAACGTCAGTAGCTCCCAGTGCTCCAGTCAGCAGGAGGCGATGGCTAGATGATCACTCATTGGCTGATATCATTGGGGATATCAATGAGGGGGTCAGGACGAGGTTGTCCTTTGGTGAAAGCGCTATGTTTTGTTGCTTCCTGAGTGATCAGGAACCTACAAACATAGAAGAAGCTCTAGCTGATCCCAACTGGATCCTAGCCATGCAGGATGAGCTCAATCAGTTTGAGCGGAATCAGGTTTGGGAGTTAGTTGAAAGACCTAGGCGTCAACATGTTATTGGCACCAAGTGGGTTTTTAAGAACAAGAGGGATGAGAAGAATGTTGTTGTCAGAAATAAGGCCAGGCTAGTAGCGAAGGGTTACTCTCAGGCCGAGGGTATTGACTATGATGAGACCTTTGCTCCAGTCGCAAGATTGGAAGCAATCAGGTTGTTTCTGGCTTATGCAGCATTCAGGAAATTCAAAGTGTATCAGATGGACGTAAAGAGTGCTTTTCTGAATGGTGTACTGAATGAAGAGGTGTATGTTGAGCAACCTCCTGGATTCGAAGTTGGCAATATGGTATATCACCTGAAGAAAGCTCTTTATGGCCTGAAGCAAGCTCCGAGAGCTTGGTATGATACATTATCCCAATTCCTGATAGACCACGGGTTCGTGAAAGGAACAGTGGATAGGACCCTCTTCCGGATAACCGAAGGGGAAGACATTCTCTTGGTTCAGATTTATGTGGATGACATAATATTTGGATCTCCTAATCTGAAGCTTTGTGAGAAATTCTCCAAGCTGATGACTGGGAAATTTGAGATGTCAATGATGGGAGAAATGAATTTCTTTCTGGGTCTCCAAGTCAGGCAAACTGACTCCGGAATTTTCATTAATCAGTCCAAGTATGCGAGGGACTTGATTCAGAAATTCAGAGTTCAGTCCAGCAAAGTCTCACGTATTCCCATGAACACAAATGAGAAGCTGGATCCTGACAAATAAGGAGTCTCAGTAAATCAGACTGAATATAGGGCACTGATAGGATCTTTATTATATCTGACTGCTAGTCGACCTGACATCACTTATGCAGTTGGAGTTTGTGCAAGGTATCAGTCTGATCCAAAGAAGAGTCATCTAGAGAGTGCCAAAAAGATACTGAAATACCTGAGAGGTACAGTCAATCTAGGACTTTGGTATCCCTCTGATGACAACCTAGAACTGACTGGCTATTCAGATGCAGATTATGGAGGCTGTAGACTTGATAGGAAATCAACTACAGGCACATGTCAGTTTCTAGGGAGTAAACTGATCTCTTGGTTTTCTAAAAAGCAAACCAGTGTTGCAACGTCTACTACTGAGGCTGAGTATATGGCGGCAGGCAGTTGTTGTTCTCAGATTCTTTGGCTGAAACAACAACTGAGAGACTACCAAATAGAGGCCACTGAAGTTCCAATTTATTGTGACAATAATAGTGCCATTGCCATATCCCAAAACCCAGTCTTACACACAAGGTGTAAGCATGTAGACATCAGGCATCACTTTATCAGAGATCATGTTGAGAAGAAGGACATCAGGATGGAGAGAGTCCGTACTGAAAAACAGAGAGCTGACATCCTGACTAAGGCTTTGCCTGAAACCAGGTTTGTTGAGTTATAAGTAGAGTTAGGACTCCTTGACCCAGGCTTAGGTGATTCAGTCTAAATCCCTGATAAGAATGCACAAGGTCAGGGGGAATAACTCATATGGACTCAGGATGAAGAAATCCCAGAGAGAATGAGAATGGTTGTAGGGGGAACATTCAGTATAAAATGGATGATCAGTATAGACTGACTAAGATTCACGACACAGAACTCAGGGCTTGTCACCCTGATAGTGCAATAAGTGGTATTAGTCAGAATACAAATCTGACTGACTGGTATGTTTTCTGATTTTTATCTAGTCATCTGATCTTGCGTGCATTTTCCTTATACTGTTTGTTGTATTGTCAAATCAATTTAATTTGTCAAATGATCCCAGCCATTCGTTTTAATATTTGGTTATTATTTAATACAATTTATTTGAATTAAATACGAACATGCTCTAATGTGCATTTAATGCACTGTGGGCGGGAACAGTTTTCGATAAAATTTGACCAATTACTTTTGAAAAACCGAAGAGTCAAATGCTTTTCACTGCTCAATCTTGACCATTGAATCTCATAGGTCATTATTTTCTAAGCCACCCGATTAAAACCGAATTTTTGTATAAATAGGGGAAGATTGTGTTGTTAAAATCTTTATGCACCTAAATATTTTCCTTACATATTTTCTCTAAAACCCGATTCTCTTCATTTCTTCATATTATTTCAATGGCGTCTCCATCTGCAGATTCCTTCTTTGGAAATCTTTTCCATCTAAGGAATGAGATTCATTATGAACCTTATAGGGATTTTTCTTCTAACCACCCCGATATTTTGCCTGTACAAGAACTTTTCAATAATGCAGGTCTTCTGCAGTTCATTACTGCAAGACCACAGAGGCTCCATCCTAGACTTGTTGCTGCTTTCTACTTAAAGATGGCGCAGAACAAGGAGCCCCAGGAGTGGGAAACTTGCATACCCCTGACCACCTGTTCAAAGGGGAAGGATGGAGAGGAGGAGATGACCAGGAGATGGGTCACTCTCAACATCCAGAGGAAGATTAAGGAGGTTTTTAATCTTCCCAGTTCAGGACGAAGCCCAGTGGATTATGGGTTTGGGAATGAGAAGGACTTTCTCCAGTCCTTATGTGATGGGGATGTCGTCCTGAAGTCGGGCCTGAATAAATCTATCCTGAGGACTGAAAACCGCCACTTCTTCGACCTGACAAGTCAGGGAGTGATGGGGATTGCCGGAGGATTGGAGCAGATCTCCAGACCAAAGCTTTATACGATGATGGCAATCTCGGACGCCTCTCTGCACAATTTTAACTGGGAGGATTACTTCCTCCAAATGCTGGTGGCTGAGACCAGCAAAATCAGGTACTCGCCAGAGGGGCAGGCGACTTTCGAGGCCAAGATGCACTTTGGCACCAAGATTTCTATGCTCTTGGAGACCCTGGATCTCGGTGATGTGGATCAGGCCCAATCACTCGAGATTCCAGTGAAAATCAATCTATTCAGAGCTTACTCCGATGATGCTGGCACCAGGAGAAGGCCTCGGACTCAGAAGAAGAAGGCCCAGACGAGCATGACTGAAAGAGTCAAGGCTCATGCAGGCAAGTCTTTTGAGTCTGATACAGCAAAGCCAGCGGAGGATAAATCTAAGCCCTCAAGACCCAAGCAACAAAAGCTGAAATTTCTCTATTCAGGGTCAGCAGAGTGAGAGAAGAAACTCGTGGAAGAGCGAGAGAAGAAACTCGTGGAAGAGCGAGAGAAAAAACTTGTGGAAGAGAGGGCTGCTGAAGAAGCTATTCAGCATGCAACTCCGGAGAGGGAACCAGCTCAGGCGCAGGCCATTCTTGAAATTGCTCCCATTACATCTGTTCCCGATGTTGTATCCCCTGATCCTAATCAACTGATCCTTAACATCGCTGAAACTTATCAGAGTTTGGATCAGGTGGAGCCTGCTCAGGAAGGAGGAGTTGAGCAGGAGGCTGCTGAACCAGTTCAGGCTGAAACACCATGGCCGTTCCCTGCGCCCGATGTGAATATTCTTTCAGACTTTGAGATAGTAGCAAGGGGAGCGGCAGCTGAAATGGTGGAAAGGAGATTTCCAGATCTCACTGAAGCTCAGAAGGAGGCAGTTGTGCAACTCCACACTTTTGGCATGATCAGAAATGCTACATGGTCTGAGCTCAGTCAACTAGGAGAGTCCAGAGGTTGGGACTGCATTGCAGAACTAGAAGCCGCCCTCTTTGATCATTTTGATGTAAACTCTCTACATCAATTGATTAAGATGGTGGATTTTATCAGAACAGTCCACCGAACCTATCCTGAGCCTGAACCTCAGAAAGCTGAAGAAGAGAAGGGAGAGGTGAAGGCAGCTGAGCAGGAGGTGGTAGTGGTTGCTGATGATGATCAGCAAGGTGGCACTGAGGGAGTCAGTGCACCGGCCGATGAAGCAATCCTGGGACCCGGGATTGCGGAGGCTTCAGGAGAGGGTCCACCACGCATGGTCCGAGTCAGAGGCAAATGGACTACACCCGAAGTAATATATCTTCAGAATTCCTCACGAGCTCTTGGCAATCTGCACAGGAGAGTCATCCTCGTTGAGCGAAAAACTAGTAGGGTTGGTTCGAATTCTGAATTGCTGAACAAGAAACTGAACAACCTGGACCGTGACCTGAATGATATGGCCACTGATATGCATGCTGCAATAGATCTCCTTGGGGAAGCTCGGACTAAAATCAATGTAGACCTCACTGTTATTTCTGAGCAAACCAAGGATGCCATTCAGAACTGCAATCAGATGGTTTCAGATGTGCAGACTCAGCAGGAGACTAAGCTTGCCAATTTTCTGGATCAACAACTGTCTGAAAAAGTTGATCAACTGGTTGATGAGAAGTTGGTCAAACTAAAAGCTGAACTGAAGGAGGAACTGCTGAGTGAGATGTCTGAACAGGAGAAAGATGCAATTGCCACTGCCCTGAACAATCGGATGATGAGCTTTGAAGGACGGCTAAAAGCTGAGCACAATTCAGCCGTCGATAAGCTAAGTGTTGGCCTGAGAGGGATGGCCAGGCAGATTGGGCAATTGCAGGGGAAGCAGACTGAGATGGATGGTCAGTTAACGCTATTGGCGAAGTCAGTTGATGAAGTTATCAAACGGATAAATGACGATGATGCCAAAAAGGGGGAAGAAGGGAAGAAGCAAACTGCCATTACAGGTAAAGCAAAGAAGAAAAACTTCCCCCCTGAACTGATAGCGGCGGAAAGAAAGAGGACAAGGTCCGCCGCTGCCATCGAAGCTGCTGAAGGTTCAGAGCCGAAAAGATTGAGGTCATCTGAGGACCCCGCTCTGGAGCCTTTGTACAAGGAGATGGAGGAACACATGCAAACTGAGCTGACCACTCAGAAGAAAATGGTGATGACTGAAGCTGAAAAGATAGCAAAAATGAAGGAGATCTCGCTCCTCAGTCAGATCCAGCGCCTAAAAGAGTCCAATGAGTATCTGACTTCGCAGGTTCAGAAGAAGAAATCTGTATCTTCTGGATCTCGGATGAAGACTCAGAGGAAGATTGTGGTCAGTTCAGATCAAAGTCATCCTCCACTGAAGTTTGTGGAAGACTTCATTCCGATAGAGATGTTGGAGGTATGGATTCCGATCCGGAATAGGTGGGCCTACCTATTCTACGTGGTGGGGTTATGGGACGATCTGACTGAAGAAAAAGACGTCATACTCCATCACTGGATGGCACAGGAGCATCCTGATCTCTGGGCTGAAATCATCAGACATGCTGACACTGAAGGTGTAGAGATCGCTCCTCCAGAATTCATCAAGTACCCTCCTCCACTCTTTAGGAACTCCAAGCAACTGGACCGGAAAGCAATTTCTGAAGAAGTCGTCAGAGTAGGATGAGCTGCCGGGGCCGTTGCTGATCGAAACTGGATGAAGCAGGTCCTGAACCGGGTACTGGAGATGTACGAGATTCCACTGACTGCTTGGAATAAGGATGAAGACTAGATCAGGAGCTAGTTGTTCAGAAATTTTGTAATAGCTTCAGGATACTTGTATTTTCTTATCAATCAATGAAGTTATTTAAGTTTCCTGAGTACAACTTCTTGTTGACTCCTGAATCTACTTTTCTGAATCCTTATCAAGAACTGTACTAACTCATTCCTTGTTTTCATCTTATAGACTAAGTACCTAGTTTGTCAGGTGGTACTGAGTTGTTCTCACTGACTAAGTCAGTTGATTGTATAGATGAATAGGAATTTGCTTAAGGGTTTTGGCATCATCAAAAAGGGGGAAATTGTTGGGACAATCTGAGTGTTTTGATTAGATCCCAAAACTCCTGATGAATTTGCCTAAGTATAGCTGTTCAGGATAAAATAGTTCAGGATAAGTAGGTTAGAAATTCAGTACAGGAGGACCATGCTGAAGACTGAAGAATATTGGAGTCGACCCAATTTACTGAAGTCTGAAGTGTAAACCATCCTGAAGAAGTCAGTCAGTCTTCCTGAAGATTGTCTGTTCTGAAGCTGAAGATCGAAGCCTGCTGATTCATCCTGAAGTCAATCCTGAAGTACCATTGGCTGATGTTTCTACTGAGTACACTAAGCATACTCAGGACAGAAGTTAGTCAGTGAAGAGTAAGTGTCACCTATCAGGCTGTGCTGAATGCACTGAAGACCTGACTTAGGCCTTGGTTCAGTTCACCTGAATCCTGCAAGTCCGAAGCAAAAAGGTTACACATACTGGGCTGAATAACCCATCAGGATGTGCTGAATGCACATAGGACTTGACTCAGGCCGTGGTTCAGATCACCTGAATCATGTAAGTCCAAAGCAAAAGGTTATTTATGCTATGGGACAAGAGACAAAGAGAATGTCAGCAAGATTCCATTAAGACACACGTTCAGACTGAGTTATTAACAAGAGACTCAGAGCATTGAATGTACGAGGAAGGACAAATGTCTGAAGGTCAACTAGCGGTTATAATGGAGAGCCAATGATCTTTCGACACGCATGCACGGAGTCTGCACAGCATTTAATGCGGCATTTAATGCGTCTCAAAAAGTTGCAGGTGATGTGACAACTTGCCAGAATAAGCATGGCGGGTAGGTCAAACAGTATTTCTAGCCTGCAATCTACCTAAAATAGGAAAGATTTGATTTGATCTCCTCCAACGGATCTATTTTGAATCTTGCCTATAAATATGGAGAGCCTTGCACCCATTCAAGGTTAACGGGAAATTTCCAAGAGAAAACTCTCAAGAATCCAAGCATTCAAAGCATACCATAAACAACACTCTGCAATTAAATTTCCCTAGTGTTGTAGTAGGATTCACTCTGTATTTGCTTAGATCGATAGCTATATTATTTAGCATTGTTTTGTATTGCTAGAGCTATCTTAGTTGGAAACCAGAATACCAAACCACTCAAGGTGTGAGATTGGTTGATTAGAAGGACTGGGACTTGTAAAACGCCCAGGGGTCAATTCCTAAGAGAGGAAGTTGGCTACTCGTGTCCCTTGGCACGTAAAACCCAAGCACCTGTCCTAAGGGTTTTGAGGATAGCTTCCTGTTAAATCAGGTCGTGGACGTAGGAGTTGGTTATCTCCGAACCACGTTAAAAAGTCCCCTGTGTGCTGATTTACTGTTCTGTTCAGGATCATAACTGTCATCACAATAAACTGAACATCCTGCATCGCTTTTCTATTCAGGACTGAATCAATCATCCTGAATCTCAACACTGTGCACTCAGCCTTAACCACCAATTTACTAAGCAAACTCAGAGAAAATGTTTTCAGAAACTAAAAACGAGTAGAATCTAAGTGCTCACTTTCCGCAACCACTCTGACTCACTGAGATAGTAGTACAACTGACTTGCTTCCAAGCGGTCAGTAGGTTTATTATCTCTACTGAGCTTCCGAGAACTTTACTCACACTCAGCTTATCTGACTCGTTACTGAACTGTCCCTGCTGCCCCTGTGGACCTTCAGCATACTGAGTACTTCAGGAAATCCTGACTGAGTGTGTTAGAGCATTTTTCTGAGTCTTTCAGAAAAATCTGACATCAGTGTATTCCCCCCCATACACTGATTATACTCATTTCGGGACCAACAGGAGGTGAATATGAGTTTCCATTTGCCGAATTTTGTGCTCAACACGGAATTAAGCATGAAACTACCGCACCTTATTCACCTCAACAAAATGGTGTCGCGGAACGGAAAAATAGAATATTGAAAGAAATGATAAATGCAATGTTACTAGATTCCGGACTTCCTCCAAATATGTGGGGTGAAGCGGTGTTGACGGCAAATTATCTTTTAAATAAGATACCCCGTAAGAAAGTTGATAAAATTCCGTATGAATTATGGCATGGTCGAGTACCATCTTATAAATACTTAAAAGTGTGGGGGTGTCTTGCTAAGGTTGCAATTCCACCACCTAAGAAAGTAAAAATAGGTCCTAAAACTATTGATTGTGTATTTATTGGATATGCACATAATAGTAGTGCCTACCGGTTTCTTGTGTATGAATCACAAATTGATGATATACATAAGAATACTATCATGGAATCAAGAAATACCTCATTTTTTGAGCATATATTTCCATGCAAAATAAATGAAGAGGCTAGTACTTCTAAAGTACATGCAAACCCTAGCCATGCAAACCCTAGTCATGCAAACTCTAGTTTTGCAAACCCTACAATTGATGAAATTGTAGATGACGAAGAGGTTGAACCAAGACGTAGTAAAAGAGCACGAGTAGAAAAATCCTTTGGTCCGGATTTTCTAACTTATATGCTCGAAAGTGAACCTCAAAGCTTCAAGGAAGCCGTGAACTCTTCCGAAAGGTCCTCTTTGGAAAGAAGCAATTCAAAGTGAAGTAAATTCTATTTTGCAAAATCACACGTGGGAACTAGTGGATCTCCCTCCGGGAAGTAAACCACTAGGGTACAAGTGGATTTTCAAAAGGAAAATGAAAGCGGACGGGACCATTGATAAATACAAGGCAAGACTTGTGATAAAAGGTTATAGACAAAAGGAAGGTCTTGACTATTTTGATACGTACTCTCCCGTCACGAGAATTACGTCGATAAGATTAATCATAGCGATTGCCGCTTTGAGAAATCTAGAAATACATCAAATGGATGTAAAAACTGCATTTCTAAATGGTGATTTAGATGAGGAGATTTACATGGAACAACCCGAAGGGTTTCTAGCTCCGGGACAAGAAAACAAGGTGTGCAAATTAGTAAAATCATTATATGGTTTGAAACAAGCACCAAAACAATGGCATGAAAATTTTGACAATGCCAAGTTAGAACATGGATTTCAAATTAATGAATGTGACAAATGTGTTTACATAAAAGACGCCGAAGATGGTTACATAATCATGTGTCTTTATGTAGATGACATATTAATCATTGGAAGTAATGATAAAATGGTGAAGTCCATAAAGAATATGTTGAATTCGAAATTTGACATGAAAGATATGGGACTAGCTGATGTTATACTTGGAATTAAAATTCATAAAATATCAGATGAAATTATCTTGAGTCAAACTCATTATGTGGATAAGATTATAGAGAAGTTTAGCAAAAATGATATGAGTTTTGCTAGAACTCCGATAGATCCTAGCCAACATCTAGCCAAAAATAGAGGCGAAGGTGTGAGTCAAGTGGAGTACTCAAGAGTAATAGACAGTCTAATGTACTTAACTAGTTGTACAAGACCGGACTTGGCCTACACCGTAAACAAGTTAAGTAGATACACTAGTAATCCGGGTGGATGTCATTGGAGAGCTATTGTAAGAGTACTTAGATACTTGAGACATACGCGAGAGTATGGGCTACATTATACTAGATATCCGGCTGTAATTGAAGGTTATAGTGATGCTAATTGGATATTGGACATAAAGGACTCAAAGTCTACAAGTGGATACGTCTTCACTTTAGGAGGCACAGCCATATCTTGGAGATCTTCTAAACAAACGGTGATAGCAAGATCCACCATGGAATTGGAGTTTATTGCTCTAGATAAATGTGGTGAAGAAGCCGAATGACTTAGGAATTTTTTAGAAGATGTTCCGAAATGGACGAAACCGGTGCCGCCAATTTGTATTCATTGTGATAGTCAATCTGCAATTAGTAGGGCACAAAGTAATTTATATAATGGTAAGTCTAGACATATTCGTCGTCGACATAATACCATTAAATAACTACTCTCAACTGGGGTTATCACTATAGACTATGTAAGGTCTAAAGATAACATAGCGGATCCTTTAACCAAAGGGTTAAATAGAGAGTTAGTTTTGTCGTCATCTAGAGGAATGGGACTTAAAGCCTTACAAAATTGAGTTTAGACCTAAGTGACTGGAAATCCCAAGAAATAGGTTCAAAAGGACAACCTAATTGTCTAACTCAAAATCACTGTTTTGTGGGGGATAATCTAATTAAACCCTAAAAATACCCATTGCCTAAAAGATGTTACAGTGAAGTGGTATGAGGATTAGCAAAATGGCTATTAATGATTTGAGAAGAGCTTGAGATACTCTTAAAAGAACCACCTATGTGAGAGAGAAGTGGGGCCGCTTCAAAGGGAATACTATAAGGCATAATCCTAAAAACTCTTGCAGAACCAGGCGATGTTCATGGCCGAAACGAACATACTCATGAGAACTGAGAGTTGTTAGGAAGAGCTTGAGTGAATTACACCATCGTTTACACTAATGGTTGATAGTTCAAAGACATCACGTCTACTATTCACATCTACTATTCAACTAGTTCAAAGGGTAACACCTATCTATCCTTTGCAAGCTTCTAACGTCGTTATATATCACCAAAAACCTTTTTTGGTATCTGTATCAATTTCCATTCATTTGGGGGATTGTTGGAATTTGTGCTCCTCGAAGAGAGCTTCGATTCGATATATTACTCGCCCAATTCCGATATTGGGTGAATGAGAAATTGAATTTTAAGTTTGTTGTAACAAAAGAGAAATGTATGGAACCTTTGTCCCACATTGGAAAATTGTTGGTGAGGATGGGTAAGAAGGGATATAAGAGATGAAGGGAAAGGCTTAATCCTGATTGGTCAGCCTAACCTGAGCCATCCTGACCTGACCTGAGTCCTGACTGGTCAGCCTAACCTGAGCCATCCTGACCTGACCTAAGTCCTGACTGGTCAGCCTGACCTGAGCCATCCTGACCTGACCTGAGTCAGGACCATCCTGAGCAGTTTCTGATGGGCAATTTCAGGTCTGTTGAGATTTAAAAAATCTCTACAGTTACAACACGTTTTGAAACTTAAAATACCTGTTTTAATGCAATTAATTCAGACGTTTTGTCGGTTATGGTCAAGACCAATTGTGGGTCTTTATGGCCATACTCCAACAGTCATATTTTGAATACTATAAATGGTATTCTTATGTGTTGCAAGAAACACAAGCATAACAAAATATTCAATATTTAAGTGGAAAAATATCCAGATACTTTCTGGCAACCTGCCACATACTTTTGTCCTAATATTCCCTAAATATTCGTTCTTACTCCGGTGATTTACGAACATCTTCTCGGTTCGTTTAAGCAAAATATAATACTATATTGTTTCTTATTATCGTTGTATCCTGGGAAATAAGTGTCCCATAAATTCACTAGCACCTAGAGAGTGAGGGGCATAATTTGTTTTAAGGAAATCGTGTTCCTCACGAGCCTCAATTTCTCCTTTTATTTTTATTATTATTTCCAGCCATCCTATATATATTCCTACAAACCATAAGTAACTTGAATTCTCTCTGATGTGTTTAAAGTTTTGATGTATGGTATTTCTAAGTTGTTGTGCCATTTTACATTTTTTATGTTAATTTTGGAGTTCTCTAAATTTAAAAGTGGAACATCCTTTTGAATTATTGATAGGCAACTAAAGGAAGCTTTGCTTCTAAACATGGGATTTATAAGGTGTCAAAACAAGCTGCTTTGGCCTTTTGCAAGAGAACACTTGCTAGATGCCTCAAATACAAAGCTTCGGGAGTTAGTTGCTTCCCTCCTTTAACCTGAAAGCTACCAAAGGTAAGCAAGCACGTATATTTATAAATGTGTGTGATTATCAAAACTACTTAGATGCTTTTTATACCTACCGTAGACATTTACTTAGAGTGCTAGAAAAAACACAAAGAAGCATGAAAAGTTGATGCTTTCATTAGATCCTTTGACTGTGGCAACACCACTATACATGGTGTATTGTTACTCTAAAATCAAGATTACTGCTGTTGGATTGGTATCAATTACCTTGGACAATGATGTGTTTGGACATGAGCGTTTATTGCATGTTAATCTTGAGGACATTGATCCATTTTGTCGGCTGGAACTAATCTCCTATACATGTATAGCTGTTTACATATGATAAGCATTCCATTCAAATTTAATTTGTTTAATACCAAAGTTTTTTTTTTCACATGGATAATAAGTATTGTGTTTTTTGTTAATTTTAGGTATTTGTACCAAAAATTGAACAAGGAGAAGTTTAAATTTGTGGATCCTTGTGGAACAGCATATGTTCCATCTGGAAAGACAGATAGAAAGTCTAAGGATGAACAAATAAGCAAAAGGGCACGTTTTCTCGGTAACAGACTTCGGTAGACATGTTAATCAACTTGTGTTGGCAGTTGGCACCATGTAATGTAAAGTAAGTATGCTTTTAAGATATTAATTTTTTTAAAATTAATAAATTACATATACTTATTATGTGTGTATATACATAGGGATCACTGGATACTAACTGTCATCGACCCACAGAGGTTTGTTTGTTGGATCCTCTTTTTACGGGCATTCATGATACCCCGTGGAAACTTATTGTTGTGCGGTTTCAGCTGCATTTGATGATGCATAATTGTTGTGTTTCTGCATTCATTGTGGTTAGGGGGATATTGATCTCGTGTTTGCTCATTGGTCTTCTCCGTGATGGATGTCTAATTGTTTTACGTGTGCAATCAAATTTAATACATGACTATTGTGAATATACTAATGTTGTGCAGCCACGTGCATTTGTGTTGTGTAATTTGTGGAGTATCACCAATTTCATTTAGAATGATTTCTAGAAATGATATAGTTAAATAGTTCATAATTATCTTTTTGTATATTACAGTTAATTGGTTAAAGTTTTGTTTCCTTGATGATAATTTATTTTCTTTGAATGTGAAGTTTGTTCTTCAATGTGAGCAACTTTCATTCATCAGTTGTGAACCAAGGAATGGAGGAGAGATATGTTACTGCAAGAGAATATCAAACGTGCTGCTCAAGACTATATTTGATTATTATGATGATGTAGTAGTTAATTTAGTTATTGAACACTATTAGTAGTTGAATTTATATTGAGGTAATGCATTTCAAATATTATTGCAATGATTGAAAACTAATGATATGAACTTTTGAATTTTTAGATGTTATTTATATCAAAATTTCTTTTTATTTTAATTAAAATATAAAAATGGTACTACATGTTTTATTAAAAAATATAATATTGCTATAAATATTGAAAAAAGATTGAGCAAAGAAAGCGGTTATTACCCGCTATGTTCTTTACTTTTAATAGCGGGTAATACCCGCTCTTATATCTGTAGTAAACCGTCGTAGTAGATTTTAAAATTAATAACTTATAAAAGTGGTTTTTAATATACAACAGCGAGTATTACCCGCTATTGAAAGTACTTTTAATAGCAGTTAAAATCCACTCTTATATCTCGATAAAACCGTTGTTGTACATTTTATGAGGTGAAAAAATTAATAAGCTATAATAGCGGTTTTTAAGATACGATAGTGGTAAAAAACTGCTATTAAATATAGAAATAATAGCGGTTTTAAACCGCTGTTGTTCGGTGCCACTTTTAATATCACCATGCTCAATAGCGGTTTTTCAACCCTTTTAATGGCGGGTAAAACACGCTATCCATCAGCGAATTTATCATAGTGATGCATGGATCTGTATTCTGCCTCGGCAGACGACTTAGAAATTATGGTTTGCTTCTCATGGTGTATTCAGCCTCGGCAGAAGACTTAGAAACTGTGGTTTGCTTCTTGCTACACCGTGATATGAGAGCACCCCCAAGAAATATGCAGAACCCTGTGATGGACCAACGTGTATCTTTGCAAGTAGCCCAGTCTGCATCACAATAACTATCAAGAACAAGCGGACTCGAAGAAGGGAAAAATAATCCCAAAGAAGGAGATCCCTTCAAATACTTCAAAACATGAATAGCAGCATCCCAATGAGATGATCTGGGAGCATTAATAAACTAACTCAATTGCTGCACTGCGTGACATCGGGATGAGTTAAATTTAAATAGAGAAGTCTACCAACAAGCCTTCTATATTGCTCCGGATGAGATAAAAGAGCACCATCCTCAAGAGTAAGATGCAAACTAAGGGGAACAGGTGTAGAGACAGGTTTGCATCCATGTAAGCTAACATCGGATAAGATATCAAGAATGTATTTCCTTTGACAAAGAGAAATACCTGAAGTGTGTCGTATGATCTCAACACCCAGAAAATATTTAGCCAGCTGTAAGTCCTTAATAGTAAATTTCATATCAAGGAACAATTTCAACTCAGTAATCAAATTCTCATCTGATCCTGTTACCAGAATATCATCAACATAGACCAACATAGCAAGAAAATGACCATTCCTTTCAATGTAAACAAACAATTGATGTAAACTCCAGTGCTTAATAGAAGCAAGAGCAATGAAAAGTCGTACAGTAACAAGTTTGGCCACTGGAGAAGAAGACTCAAAAATAGTCTACACCCGCTGTATGACTATATCCCTTTGCCACAAGCCGTGCTTTGTACCTCTCAACGGAGCCATCTACATGACGTTTAATTTTGTAAACCCATTTATTTCCAACAACTTTCTTCCCAGGTAGAAGACTTACCAAATCTCAAGTATGATTATCTTCATGGGCTTGTAGTTCTTTATTCATTGCCTTTATCCAAGCTTCACTCTGGCTAGCCTGTCCATAATAAATTAGTTTCCTTTCCACTGAAATATTAGCAAAAAATATTTGAGAAGACTCATCCAAAAATTTAGTATTTGAATCTGTCAAGGCTGAGAACGGATAGCTAGCAGTAGTATGAGCATCACAAATGTAGTCCTTTTGCCAAATCGGTTTGCCACCTACTCTAGTACTCCTTAAAACTGGATGTGAACTGGAATCATCATTAGGTACAGAGGAGATAACAGGAACTTCTATGATGATAGGATCCTCCAAAGTATAAGGATCAACACCAGAAGTACAAGAAAATGAATCTGGTGAACTAGTACCAGTGGGCTTAGAACTGAATCTATAGGGAAATATATCAGCAAAGAACTTAACATCTCTAGAAGTAAAAATATCACCAGATTCAATATCATAAAGCTTGTATCCTTTTTTTCTCATCACATATCCCAAAAAAATACACTTATGAGACCGAGAGGAAAATTTAGTCTTATAAGCATGTGTATTTGCAACATAAGCTAAACAACCAAAAGGTTGAAGCCTAAAATAATCAGGATGAATATCATTCAATACTTCAAAAGGAGTCATCCATTGTAGCAAAGCAGTAGGCAACCTCTTGATAATAAATACTGCTATAAAAGACAGCATGTGTCCAGAATTTCAGAGGAAGACAGGACTGAAATAATACTGATCGTGCAACTTCAAAATATGTTTGTGTTTCCTCTCCACCACGTCATTCTGTTGGGGAGTGTAAAAACATGATGTCTCATGTTGAATGCCCTGACTGTTCAAAAAACTTTGAACTCCATTACTCAGAAATTCTGTCCCATTATCACTTCTAATGGTTTTTACCTTCTTGTCAAATTGCCTTTCCACCATAAAAATAAAATTCTGAAGAAATGTAGTAACCTCACTCTTATGGGCCATAAGAAAAATCTAAACACTTCTACTATAGTCATCAACCAATGTTAAGAAGTAAGGTGTTTCAGTCATAGAATCTTCCCTGAAAGGTCCCCAAACATCAACATGTAGTAATTGAAAACAATTAGTAGTTTGGATACTACTACTTTTAAAAGGAAGTCTATGTTGCTTTTCTTTATGACAAACTTCACAAGATTGAAAATCATTTGCAACCTTGGAGTTACACAAATCATGTAGGAAAGGTAAATGTTGCAAAGCATTATTATATGAAGCATGACCTAAACAGGTGTGCCAATTATGTAAAGTCTTATTGTAAATTGTGCTCACTAGAGAATGAGCAACATTATTTCAGAAACACATAGAGATTTCCAAGAAGCTATCCTTTTCCAAGTATCTTGTCACTCTGAAGGGCCTGCATGATGCAAGATAATCAGCTGAGAAAATGCATCTGACTTTTGAGACAGTAAATAACTGTGTAACTGATAACAAGTTATATTTGAACTGGGGAATGTACAAGACTAAGAACAATAACCGTCGTCTCTCTATGATGTACTCTGTATTTTAATAAACTCATGATTTGGAAAAATACAATTGAGTTTGGTATTTATACAGAAGGTAAAAATGACAACTAGCAAGTAAAAGAAAACTGACTAGAAACGTGAATATGAAAAAACGACTTTATTATCTAACACATGCATTTTCCATTCTCTAATTTCAGTTTCCACTCTATATATATCTGTCAAAGATGTGCTTCCTGTTTAGCAATAAATTGAAGGCAATAGTTTTTATTACAAATTATTGTGATTGTTACTTTCGTAATAGGGATGAATAGTACTTGAGAGGATCCTATCATAAAAACATCTAACTTGTGGCAGCTGTATCTTGGGCTCATAAGCAATGCTGAATTATTTTTTGGATGGAAACTATATAATTTTTTTAAATTAAGAAGTTTTGATGGTCCTTATACTTGTGTGATCGTAGTATAACTCATAAATCAGTCATCAGATGGTTTATTTAAGCTCATGAATCAGTTTCACAGTGATCATATTGATGAATGAAGATTTAAGCAAATTAGTTGGTCGTAGTAGAAAAGACTAGCTTTCAGAAACTATGCTTCTGGTGCAATGTTTTGTTTCGATTATCATTCGATTAATATCAGATATTAAACTAATAAGAATAGATACTACACTTGATCTTAGCCAAAAGGCCGAGAGAGGTATGCTTTTCTCAGTAAGGCTCTTCTGTTTTTGAACTCCCTTTTCCCATTGGCCGTAACTTAGATACAGTCGACGTGGGATAGTTATAATCGTCTCAGCCACTCATTGGGACCTTCATACCCGAGTTAGGACCCCTCTACAAAATGGTGGTTACAACTGTGGTTCCCCATATCTCAGTGGGGGGCAGCAACCAGGAATCCCTTCTCCACTAATGTCCACGGGAGCCACACCAAACCAACGCGGGTCCTCTATCCCACAGCCTAATAGAAACACTCACCATCTTACGGTGGAAGAGGTCTGGGAATATCGAAAAAGGGAAAATATTATCGTTGTGGCCTGCCTTTCGGACTAACGCATAGGTGTGCTGCAAAACACTTTAGCATTTTAATTGAGGCGATAGAGAATGACATTGAGGAACACCTCGGATCCATTGAGCACACTAATGTGGCCGAATTGGCTGCAGACTCACATCATCAATGAGGACAAAGCTGTTTGGACGGGAGGGAGCATTCATACACATTGCCATATATTAATTAAATATATATATGTTAAGTCTTCTATTCAGTCAACCAAATAAATAGCAATTATTATTAATCTTTATATTATACTATGTTAAGCCTTATATTCAGTCAATTAAATAAATAGCCATTAGGTTTATGTTTCTTAGGGCTTAAGTTAAGGTTAGGTATGAAATCTATTTACGCAATTGTTTTCAGATTCAAAATTATCTTTGGATTAATAATATTGTAGCAACTTCGGTTGTGTGCAGAGATTTGTCTATGTGGCCTCTCTTTGAGGATTCACTTATATAATTATCGTTATTCCTAATATCTCGAGGTCCTCAATATATCAGTTAATTTCAATCTACATATGATTTTTTCTGCTGGTTCCCTGCCATTGACGTTGAATGAAAACATCAATTTGATGAGAACCGCGAACTTGAATAGAGTAAATTGAAGCCATGGCTCATATTAGCAAGCATTCCAAGAGTAGCAAATACTAATTCGAAGCATTAAATATGATAAATCTAGACATTTGCTTTTATACAATAACAATAGCGTCATTTTACATTGTTGAAGAATGATTGTAATACTAATTCAAAGCATTAAATATGATAATTCGATTAGAGATCCAATTCAACTAATGCCATTGAATGGATTACAACAGAAAATACTTAGTACTATTATTGAAACCAGAAAATAGAACTTTAACTAAGAGTTAGGTGGGGTACGCCAGGCCATGGCAATAGTGCAACACCAAAGCGACGCTCGAGGGCTCCAGCAGCAAGCTGCTGTGGTGGGCTCTCCCCCTCAAGAAATAAATTTAATATCGTGTGAGCCCATGGCTCACATATCAGATATTAAACTGATAAGAACAGATACTACACTTGATCTTAGCCAAAAGGCCGAGAAAGGTATGCTTTACTCAAAAATGCTCTCTGGTTTTTATTCTTCCTTTTCCCATCGGCCGTAACTTAGATCCCGTCGATGTGGGACAGTTATAATCGTCAACGGCCTCCACCAAATTCTTATAATAGCTTTCAATTAAATATGCATGCATTTTCCATTCTCTAATTTCAGTTTCCACTCTATATCTGTCAAAGATGTGCTTCCTGTTTAGCAATAAATTGAAGGCAATAGTTTTTATTACAAATTATTGTGATTGTTACTTTCGTAATAGGGATGAATAGTACTTGAGAGGATCCTATCATAAAAACATCTAAGTTGTGGCAGCTGTATCTTGGGCTCATAAGCAATGCTGACTTATTTTTTGGATGGAAACTATATAATTTTTTAAATTAAGGGAGCGCTTGGTATGAAAATTCTTCAATGGTAATGGTAGTGAGGATACATATATAGTAATTATAGTAGGTAATGAGAACAAATGAGATACACAACATTAATTTTCCTCTTAAATATGGTAATCATTACCCCAATTTGATTACCCTCATCTCATCCTATAATCATCCTCCTCAGTCAATCCTCCATATCACAATCAACAACTTTCTTTTTTGTCAACTTATTTCAAAATTAGAGCATAACACTAATGATGTAACCACTATGAACATAAACTCTCATCAACATAAGTAAAGATAAAAAAGAAAAATAAAATTTCATTCTCATTACCATTGAAGAATTTGAAACAAGCGTCCCCTAAGAAGTTTTGATGGTCCTTATACTCATGTGATTGTAGTATAGCTCATAAATCAGTCATCAGATGGTTTATTTAAGCTCATGAATCAGTTTCACAGTGATCACCTTGGTGAATGAAGATTTAAGCAATTATTAGTCGGTCGTAGTAGAAAAGACTAGCTTTCAGAAACTATGCTTCTGGTGCAATGTTTTGTTTCGATTATCAGGCTAAACATCAAGCCAGAGTGTCTCAAAACTCTGTTTGTGAATCAAAAGTAAATAGTGCATCAAATTTGAAGAAAAATCACAGATGTTATTGTTTTTTGTTATTTGGGAGAAATATGAGAGATCCCATGTAATTCTAGCTGAGATCTCTTTTAGGATTTCTTGAATTTCCTTAGTTTTGGTTGCAAGAACAATAAAAGTCCGTGCTATCTCATAGTGGATTTAGATCATTTGATTATATATATTGTTGAGGTATGTGAGTGACTTTAAGAGCGATTAAACTCAGAATTCACAATTGGCATCGTCTCTGGGAATAAGATGGTGATAAGAGATTTCAAAGGAGACCATTGCTAAAGGGGTTTGGGATTATATTCAGAGTTTAACCATGTACATGGCAAAAAAGTGTTAAATGCATTAAGATTGAATCCATTACTGTAGCAGAATTTGTAAACAATAATTTGCAAAGCAGTGCATAGGAAATAATCATTAAAGTAATTCAAAAAGCACAATAACCACTATGAAGTACTATTTATAGTTAACTAAGAATTGGGTGGGGTGCGCCTGGCCATGGCAATAGTGCAACACCAAGGCAACGCTCGACAGCCCCAGCAGCAAGCTGCTGTGGTGGGCTCTCCCCCTCAAAAAAATTAATTTAATATCGTGTGAGTCAATGACTCACATATCAGATATTAAACTGATAAGAACAGATACTACACTTGATCTTAGCCAAAAGGCCGAGAAAGGTATGCTTTTTTCAGTAAGTCTCTTCTGCTTTTGAACTCCCTTTTCCATTGACTGTAGGTTATACTAATTCGATGTGGGACGATTATAATCATCAGCTGCATCTATCTATTTCATTACCACAGCTTTCCGCCTTGCTCAACTGCACTATGTCACATATGCATTTCCATTCTTTAATTTCTGCTGTCTGATGAAGTTGCTGCTGTTATGGGCCAAACTATTACTTTTAAGTCTAATTCAATATAATTCAAATTGAAAACATATAATTCTAAATAATATAGGCTGCAAATAGTTAAGAACAACTTTATGCCAAATAATAGGATAATGTAACTAATGATAGTCAAAGTCAAACCAGTGTTTTCATAACCGGACCGGTGACTAAACCGGATAGAGCACCGGTTCACGGTTCAACCGGTCCAACCGTTAATTTTATTTTGACTTATATTTTTAAATATTATATATGTTATATTAAAAATAAAATAAATTAAATATTTTCATATAAAATTTTAATAAATTATATGCACATATTGAAATAAAGTAATAAAATAATAGAATCACATACAATCGAAATTAAAATACTCAAAATAGCTCAAAGTATAATACCAGATTATAATCCATAATATGTTTCATAATTCATGTAAAAGTAAAATCTCAAATTAAAATATTATTATGAAAATTTAAAATATATAAATTGTAGAATAATAAAATATAAAAGTAGACCGGTTAAACCGGTTTTGGCCGGTTTGACCGGTTTTGATTTGTTTTTTCCGATTGAACCGTAAAAACGGTTTTTAGGGGGCAACCGGACCGGTTCTATGGCCGGTTCACGGTCCAACCGGTTCAACCGGTTTTCAAAAACAATGAGTCAAACAATATGTGAGAAGAAATGTGATCACATTTAGGATAAATTACAAAAACAAGACTTATATTTGCTACTACTTGCACTTCGAGGACCCCCAAGTTTAATAAGTTTCAAATTTTGCAAGGCAAGTATCAAACTTTAATTTCTTGAAAATAAAGGACTTCCTCCAATAGGTAGGAATTTTCATTGAGTCCTGATCGATAGATCACTTATCTTTTTTAGGTCTTAGACTGAAAAACTTCATAATTAATCTGTAATTAGAACAGCAAAGGGTGTTAATTGAATACTTTGGTGCAGAAAAGACTAGCTACCTCAAAATCTAAATTCCAAGTTTATGCACCGTACACATTGTTTACATAAATGTAGTTCTGTTCTGTGGTTTTTGTACTATATTTGCATTCATTTTTTTGAATAAATTCAAATTTCTTTAATGTTCTATCAATTGGATCTTTTCAAGAAAGCACATGAAACTGTTTTGGTTCAGATATTTCAAATCAAACATGTATACCTCTCCCATCTATATTCTGCATTGCAATGGAAAAACTGTTTGAAATTAAACAATTATAGAGTCAAAACAACCAACCAATGTTAAGCAGCGGAAGAAAACCAAGTCAATTGAATTTCACATACTAAATGTGATACTTGTAGTCAGAATTTACGAGATTTGCTTCACAAATCATTTTTATATTTTTCACAATATTGAGTGACTTCAGATCATGTGTATGATAGGAAGCAGTAAGTTTGATCCAATTCCACTGATGCCATCAAACGGATTAAAACTCATGAAGCAATTCTTTTACGGCAAAAAAAAAACTTAGTACTTACTGAAATCAGAAAGCAGACCTTTAACTAAGAATTGGGTGGGGTGCGCCCGGCCAGGGCAGTAGTGCTGCTGTGATGGGCTCTCCCCCTCAAGAAATAAATTTAATGTCGTGTGAGTTAATGACTCACATATCAGATATTAAACTGATATGAACAGATACTACACTTCATCTTAGCCAAAAGGCCGAGAAAGGTATGCTTTACTCAATAATGCTCTTCTGTTTTTATTCTTCCTATTCCATTGGCCGTAACTTAGAGCCTGTCGATGTGGGACATGTATCATCATCAACGGCCTCCACCAACTACCTAAAATAGCTTTCTGCATTGCTCAATTACTGTAAAAAATGCATGCATTTCCAATTCTCTAATTCAGTTTCTACTGTACATTTGTCAAAGATGTGCTCCCTTTTGGGGAGGGGAAGGGGGAAACTGTATTCCAGTTCCAATTTCTCAAAACATATAATTCTTTAGCTTCCAGTGAGAATACATGGAAGGCAATAATTTTCGTTACAAATTATTGTGATAGTGAATTTTGTAATAGGGATTAATAGTACATGAGAGGTTCGTATCATAAAATCATTTAACTTGGGCCAGCTGTATTTTGGCCTCATAAGCATCGCTGAATTGTTTATTGGGATGGAAACTGTATAACTTTTATAATTTAACAAGTTTCGATGGTCGTGTTATATTATAGTGTGTAGCTCGTAAAACAGTCATCAGACGGTTTAAGCTCATTGAATCAGTTTCATAGTGATCACATTGGTGCATGAAGATTCAAGCAGTTATTATGTTGGAGTAAGAGGATGATGAACAAATAATAAAATAGATAAACACTCGGGAAAATCCCACCCACGCCATTGTTGGAATTTGTGCTCCTCGAAAAGAGCTTCGATTCGATATATTACTCGCCCAATTCCGATATTGGGTGAATGAGAAATTGAACTTTTAAGTTTGTTGTAACAAATGAGAAATGTAGGGAACCTTTGTCCCACATTGGAAAATTGATGTTTGAGGATGGGAAAGAAGGGATATAAGAACCTTGTCCCACATTGGAAAATGGTTGTTGAGGATGGGAAAGAAGGGATATAATAGACTCTTGTCCTGAGCCTGAGTCATCCTGAGCCCGGGTTGTCCTGACCTGAATCCGGGTCAGCCTGACTTGAGCCTGAGTCATCTTGTCCTGAGCCGGGGTTGTCCTGACCTGAGCTTGGGTTGTCCTGACCTGAGTCCGGGTCAGCTTGACCTGATGCTAAACCTGAGTATAAATTTTCCGAGTCAGCCTGAACTTGTCCTGACCTGAGTCCGGGTTGTGCTGACCTGACTCTTGTCCTGACCTGAGTTCGGGTCGTGCTGACCTGACTCTTGTCCTGACCTGAGTTCAGGTTGTGCTGACCTGAGTCCGGGTCATGCTGACATGACTCCTATCCTAACCTGACTAAGTCATCTTGAGCTGAGTCAGTTCAGCCTGAGCTGACTAAGTCATCCTGAGCTGAGTCCGGATCAGCCTGAGCTGACTAAGTCATCCTGAGCTGAGTCCGAATCAGCCTGAGCTGACTAAGTTATTCTGAGCTGAGTCCGTTCAGCCTGAGCTGAGTCCGGATCAGCCTGAGCTGACTAAGTCATCCTGACCCGAGTCCGTTCAGCCTGAGTTGAGTCCAGATCAGTCTGACCTGACTAAGTCATCCTGACCTGAGTCCGGTTCAGCCTGAGCTGAGTCCGGATCAGCCTGAGCTGAGTCAGGGTCAGCCTGAGTCTTCCTGAAGCGTTTTTTTCAGGCCAGCTGAGATTTAAAAATCTCTACAGTTACAACACGTTTTGAAACTTAAAAAACCTGTTTTAATGCAATTAATTCAGACGTTTTGTCTGTTACGGTCAAGACCAATTGTGGGTCTTTATGGCCATACTCCAACAGTCACTTTATGAATACTATAAATAGTATTCTTATGTGTTGCAAGAAACACAAGAATATCAAAATATACAATATTTGAGTGGAAAAATACCCAGATACTTTCCGGCAACCTGCCAATTATTTTGTCCAAATATTCCACTAAAATCTCGTTCTTACTCCGGTGATTTACGAACATCTTCTCGGTTCGTTTAAGCAAAATATTGTGCTATATTGTTGCTTATTATCGTTGTATCCTGGGAAACAAGTGTCCCATAAATTCACTAGCACCTAGAGAGTGAGGGGCATAATTTGTTTTAAGGAAATCGTGTTCCTCACGAGCCTCGATTTTCCTTTTATTTTTTATTATTATTTTCAGCCATCCTACACTTTATCCCTACATGCAAGACGGTCGGTGCGAGGTTGAATAACAACCGAGAAAGGTTATTTATTATTTTCTTTAGTTTATTATGATTATTG
>JAPKLY010002142.1:2349-28866 GCA_026898435.1 Prunella vulgaris | reverse complement strand
TGATGTGCAAGTCTGCTGGTGTGCACCTCAGCTGGTCTTCTTGACTTCGTCTGAATACGTCTTATATCCAAGGTCCTTGTCTTGTCTGCGACGTGCTGTCAGCTGATTAGCTAATATTCTGATATCAGCTGATCTGCTCTTCTGATATAGGCTGATGTTAACTTCTCTGATGATCTGCTCTCGATACTCCAGTGTCAGCTGCTTAAAACTTCTGTCCTCTGAAAACGACTAATTCCACAAGGTCTCAGCTGGTCTTCTCTTCTATGATAGCTTCAGATCTTCTAGGCAGCAAGGTAGATTCCCCCTTACTCGAACCTATCTAATCCTAACTACTCATCAGCTGACTAACATGTTCAGCTGGTCCTATTACAAGCTGATTGGTTTATTATATCATCAAAACATCTAACACAGATATCCTAACAAGTTCCCCCTTTTTGATGATATTAAAACCAACTCTGCTGATCTCAAAGATAAGCATATTCAATCAAAATCCAGATCAACATAGGACAGAAAAGAAGATCTTTAAGTAAGATCTTTAGACAGAATCAAAATGCAGCTGACAACAAGTAGTTGTCTGGAATCATAAAGCTTTATTAAAATCAAAAGAGAAAGAACAATCAGAAATAAAGATACCTAATCCTCAGCTGACTCAGCTGGACTATTACATGAGGAGAGGTCTTCTGCTGCTAAGAGGAACTTGCATCCAGTCCAGGAATCTCTTCTCTATCTCCTTTAGAGCTGGCAGAGAGTTGTCAGAGAGTTGATGAAAGAGTTGGGTAATCTGCAACCAATACTTCCTGATTTCCACCCAGTCTATCTTCCCACTCTCATCAGTTGGAGTTGGAAAATACTCAATCTCAGGCAACTCTGGCTGAACCTCCACCTTAAGCATTTCTTCTGTAATAGCTCTGAAGAATTTAGGAAAAGTCTCCTTCAACCAGTTTCTGAACTCAGCATTTTTCTCTCTTTCTCCTCTTGTATCTTCTCCTCTGAGAACATAGAAGTGGATCATGGTTTTCGCCTTAATAGTTTTCCAGAGATCCACCAGCTCATCAGACAATTGATTGTAAAACATATCAATTGGTCCATCAACTAGAGGCTCATTTGGATCTCGGATGAACTTTCCACTTCTAGTCCTGCTGCCTTGAGCGACTGCCTTCCCCTGCTTCTTCAGCTTCCTCTGATAACGCCTCTCAAGCTCATCATTCATCTCTCTTTCCTGCCTCTTCCTCCTCTCTTCTGGAGTTTCTTTCTCAGCTAGCTGCAACTCCTTAGCCAGCTTTTCATCTAATTCAGCATTCATGATTCTTTTCTTCTTCTCCCTTTCTTCAGCAACAACCTCTTGCCTCTGCAACGCCTCAGCTATTTTCTGATCTCTCAGCTCCTGAGTCTTCTGAGCAGCAATCTTCCTGGTGTTGATGTAATCTTCAACATTCTCTATCCTAGCAGATAGAATCCCTTGATTGTCCACCAGAAGAGCTCTCAGAGAGGCCATCTCAGCTTGCAAAGCAGCAATAGCAGCTGAGTTCTTCTCTTCCCCCTTTTTGATATCATCAATGACCGCAGCAGAGGGTAGAGAGGTAGGAAGGTTATCCACAACAGCTTTAAGGTCCTCCTGACCGTGTTCGTACTCAACAATTTACCCTTCCAACCTTTCGGAGACCAGTCTGAATCTCTCAGATTCAACAGCAAGAGAAGCAGATGCATCATCAGTGAAAGCCCTGGCAGTTGACTTGAAGTTCTGGAGAGTTTGGAAGAATTCAATCCGGGTAGCATACAAGTTGTCCTCCATAGCTTCCTTCAGCTTGTTGCGATGGTCCAGCAGGACTTGATGAACTTGCTTTTCAATCATAGAGGGGGTAGCAGACTTGGCAGCCAGAAGAGTAGCTTTGACCTCCCTGATGTGGTCATCAAAATAACCTTTCAATTGATCCAAAAATGCAGGAGTTACCTGATCAGCTGGGGAGATCTCAAAGCTTGCTGCTGGAGGAATAAATTCAGACTCTGCTGTTTCAGGACAATCCAGTGCCACCCCATCCTTGAGCAATAGAGCTCGAGCCACCTTCCTCAACCCGTCAGGAGATGTCAGCTGGGATGGAGCCTTAACCTCCAAGGCATCCATCAGAATTTCTTCCCATTCTGTAAATGCTGCTTCTCCCATCTCCTCTATTAGGGCCAGAAAGAAGGTAACTGGCCCTTCTCTTGCTTGCGCCCAGGCAAGCCCATCAGCAAGTATGTCCTGGTAGGCTGGATAAGGGTTGAGTTCAGGGATGTAGAGGGAAATGTGGGCAAGGGCAGATATAATCATCCCTCATTCAAGAGGCCCCTTTGAACGATGGTGAGATAGACGAGCTTGTTTGGCCATTTCTGAGGGGGAGTTGGGGTTATCAAGGTTGATGGGTTCAGGGTGAGAGGGTTTGGGAATAGCTGAAGGCTCGCCAGAGGTACCTATCTCCTCTGGTTCATTGCCGATTGGGATTTGTGAGGGTGAAGGATCTGCTGGGGTAGTGGAGTGTTGGGAAGGGTCAGAGAAAGGAGTAGGTGAAGCTGACCTGATAGGTGAGGCAGCTAAAGGTGTCTCTGCTGATGGAGCATCTCCAGAGGAATGTAGCACTTCTGTCTCAGCAGCTGAGGGCTCAGCTGATTCCTTCTCCTCTGACTCCTCTTCCTCTCCATCAGAGTCAGACCCAGAATCCTCATCTGATTCAGCCCTCTCAGCTGATTCCTCAACAGCCTGCTCTTCTTCTTCATCAGAAGACTCGTCAACCAGCAGAGTAGCCCTTTCTGCTGAAGATTGCTTCTTCAAACTGCTCAGCACAACAGTATCATCATCCTCATCTGAAAAAAAGGAGAGCTTCCTTTGAAGAGGAGTGGTCTCCTTCTTAGATTTCTTCTTTTTCTCTCTTCCAGCAGGCTTTGAAGCCTTCCTCTTCTGCTTCTTTCCAGCAGAAGGACCAGGGGCAGTAGCAACTGGATCAGCTTTGGAATCTGAATCAGCTGGCCCAATGATGTCCAAGTTACTTCCCCTTAAGAACTTTGTGTGGTTGTACTCAACAACCCATTCATCATCCCACTCATGCTGGGGCAGCAGATGATTCAGGAGGATAGTGATCTTGGTGGCCATGGAGCACTTTGATTTGAAGCTATAAACCAGTTGCCCATTCACCTCCTTTGCAACGCACCTCTTGGACTCCTGTTCCAGCCGGAACCATAGCAGACTCACCCAGTCTGCTTGCACCCCATCAAGAATTGTGCGGGCCACACTCAAGCGAAGTTTGGTAATGGCGTCCAAACTCCCCTATTCCGCCAAGATGACCTTGGTCACCACATCCATCAAAAACTGGAAACGCCTCCTCAGCATGGACTTCTTCAGATTTGTGGTGGTGTCCCTGTGACTCTTCCTGGCCATTAACTTAAAAGTTTCCAGGTAGTCGACTTCTTTGTATTTGTGAGGTTGGACACCAGTGGAGGATAGGCCAAAGAGATCAGCAACTGCATCCTTCGAAATAACAACAGTCTGACCGTCAATCAAGGAGCCTATAGAGTTTGGACGGAACTGGGCCTTAAGAAGGAATTGGAAAGCATAGAAGTTTAGGGTTTTATGGTCAGGGGGGGTCATGGAGATGAAGGTTCGGAGATTGTGATGTTGAAGAAGGTTTAGGATTTCTCTAAATTCAGGAACCCTAGTCGTGTCGAAATCGACACACATCTCTGCATACATCTTTTCCTTGAAAAGTTTTTGCATTGCCTTGGATGCCATATCTTCAACACAGAGATTAGATATGCAGAGAATAATATGCAAGAGCAAGGTAGAAAGAAGTCGAAGTAGAAAGGTTTTCTGAAAGAAGTTAAATGGGTATATATAGTATTCGAAAAATATGAGCAGATTTTCCAAAATCAAAACAAATCAATTTTGATCGTAGATTTGTATTTTGCATCACACAAATCAAAGGTTCAGAATAGATGACCTTTGAGTATTTTGGAGGTGATGCGTGGGTGTCAGGGTTTCGAAAGGTTTTGACCGCCTAAAAGATTCGCCTTTTTGAAAAAGGTAATGATGAAAGCTCTTTTTGAGAAAATTTAGGCGGTGTTAAATTAATTACAACTGACACCTTATTTTGAAAAAGGTAATAAATCCCCGATTTTTCGTAAGAGAAAAGATTTGATTGCCAATTTTCTAAAAAAAATTTAGAAATTAGGGATTTATTAATTTTTGGAAAGATTTGATAGATAAAATAAAATTTTAAAACCGACATAAAGATCATAGAAATACTTATCGAGAGGCTGACGTGGCAAAGTCAGTTGATAAGAGCGATCTTCATGAAAATCTTTTCTGCTCATCTGGGTCTTTAATGTCAGCTGACATGGACCAGCTGAAGCAAAGTGGCCTTGTCTGACTTTCAAAACTTATCCCTGTATCAAGTTAGACATAACAAGATAGAGAAAAGAAAGGAAAGAATAAGTAGACATACCAGATCAGCTGACGTGAGGATCAACTGATTACTTCAGTAGAATAGTCCTCAGCTGGGTACCAGCTGACAACCCGTTTACCCAAAAAAAAGTTTCTTTCTATAGAACTGCTCCTCCATCTATCATTCCTAACTCTGCTACTAATTCTCTGAATCTTACCTCTGCTAAGGGTTTGGTAAGCACATATGCTCTCTGCTTCTCCGTATGAATCTTCCCCATCCTGATATCTCCCTTCTCAGCATGATCCCGAAGAAAATGATGTCTTATGTCCACATGCTTGCATCTAGTATGGAGAACTGGATTCTGAGTAATGGCTATTGCACTTGTGCTATCATAGAAGATGGGTATCTCTTCTGTGATCACATGGTAGTCCCTCAGCTGTTGTCTGATCCAGAGTAGCTGAGAATAGCAGCTACCAGCAGCCATGTACTCTGCCTCTGTTGTAGAAGTAGCTACTGAAGTCTGTTTCTTGGAGAACCAAGATATCAACTTACTTCCCAGAAACTGACATGTGCCAGGAGTTGATTTCCTATCAATCTTGCATCCTCCATAGTCAGAATCTGAATACCCACTCAGCTGAAAGTTGTCATCAGCTGGGTACCAGAGGCCTAGATTGTAAGTACCCTTCAAATACTTTACAATCTTCTTTGCTGCTTCCAGATGAGATTTCTTAGGATTTGCCTGAAACCTTGCACACACCCCTACTGCAAAGCTAATATTAGGTCTGCTGGCAGTGAGATACAGCAGAGAACTAATAAGTCCCCTATATTGTGTCTGATCCACTTTCTCACCAGCCTCATCTGGATCCATGCTAAAGTTTGCCATCATTGGAATCTTAGCTTCTCTGCTACTAAAGATTCCAAACTTTTCTATCAAATTCTTGGCATACTTAGCTTGGCTAATGAAAGTTCCATTGGACATCTGCTTCACCTGCAGTCCAAGGAAATAAGTCATCTCATCCATCATGGACATTTCAAACTTGCTGGTCATCAGCTTGCTGAACTGATCACACATCTGCTTGTTAGGGGAGCCAAAGATGATATCATCCACATAGATCTGCACTAAGAGGATATCATCTCCATCTTCCTTTCTGAACAAGGTTTTGTCTATCTTTCCTTTACTGAATCCACTATCCAGTAGGAACTGTGATAGAGTATCATACTAAGCTCTAGGTGCCTGCTTCAGTCCATATAAAGCCTTCTGCAACCTATACACCTTGTTTCCAATCTCAAATCGTGGTGGCTGTTCCACATAAACCTCTTCTGCCAGGATTCCATTCAAAAAAGCTGATTTGACATCCATCTGATATACCTTGAACCCTTTGAAAACAGCATAGGCCAGAAACAATCTAATGGCTTCTAGTCTTGCCACAGGAGCAAAAGTCTCATCATAGTCAATCCCCTCTGACTGTGAATACCCCTGGGCTACTAGCCTTGCCTTGTTTCTAACCACTACATCATTTTCATCCTTTTTGTTCTTGAATACCCACTTAGTGCCTATGACCTTCTGATGTTTGGGCCTCTCCACTAGAGTCCAAACTTCTTGTCTTGCAAACTGATTTAGCTCCTCTTGCATAGCTACAATCCAGTTTGGATCTTCAAGAGCTTCATGGATATTCTTGGGTTCTATCAGAGACACATAACAACTGAATTGAGCACCCAAGTTTAGCTTTCTTCTGGTCTGAACACCTACACTAGGATCTCCTAGAATCTGTTCAGCTGGGAAATCAGACAACGTCTTCTTGCCCCTTTGAGGTTCCATAGTTTGCTCCTCTTAGGTCTTATCTGATATTCCCCGTTGGTTAGTATCAGGAGTCAATGTGCCATCATCTGGTGCTGATGAGGACTTATCAGCTGATTTGGGCTCAACATCTAAATCTGAGTCTGATTCTATCCTATGTACCACTACCTTAATCAGATCTGGCTTGTCTGACATATTCAGCTGATCCACCTCTTCTGCTAGCTTCTCCTTGCTGTACTCATGAAAAGATTCATCAAATACAACATGGGGTGTCTCCTCCACACAGAGAGAGACTTTATTAAAGACTCTATAGGCTTTGCTACTTCCAGAATATCCTAAGAATATTCCTTCAGCAACTTTAGCATCAAAAGTCTTTAACTTAGTCTTTCCATTGTCATGGATGAAACACCTACACCCAAAAGTATGGACAGAGGAAAGATTAGGAGTTTTACCCTTGTACATTTCATATGGAGTCTTCCCATGTCTCTTGACTGGTAGACACCTGTTTTGGATGAAGCAAGCAGTGTTGACGGCTTCTGCCCAAAACCTTTGAGGAGTCTGATATTCAGCTAACATAGTCTTTGCTGCCTCCTTGAGGGTTCTGTTTCTCCTCTCAGCTAACCCATTCTGCTGAGGTGTTCTGGCAGCTGATGT
This sequence comes from Prunella vulgaris, assembly GCA_026898435.1. Taxonomy (NCBI): domain Eukaryota; kingdom Viridiplantae; phylum Streptophyta; class Magnoliopsida; order Lamiales; family Lamiaceae; genus Prunella; species Prunella vulgaris. Next base: position 22,002 of record JAPKLY010002142.1, on the reverse strand, counting down.
CTCATACTGAATACCATTATCCCTGCAATAGTCAGAAACAACAGAGTTAAGAAACTCAGTACCTTTATCACTTTTGATTCTGACTATGCTGAGGTCCAGCTCCTTCTGAATCCTCTTGAACAACTCCAGCATCTTGACCATAGTCTCATTATTCTTGAACAAGAACACTACCCAAGTGAATCTTGTATAGTCATCTACAATCACCAGTGTGTACTTCCTTCCACTGAAGCTAAGAGGTGAGACTGGTCCAAACAAATCCATATGAAGCAGCTGGAGTGCTTTTGTTGTTGAAGTACTCTGCACACCTTTGAATGAGGCTTTAGTCTGCTTCCCTTTCTGACAGGCATCAAACTTCTGCTCAGATGCAAACACCTCATTTGGTAGACCTCTGACTAAACCCTTCCTTGCAACCTTGTTGAGAGTCTTGAAGTTCAGATGACCTAACCTCTTGTGCCAGAGCCAGCTGATCTCTGATGAGCTTTTAGCAACCAAACATGAGTCAGCTGGACAGCTTGCAAAATCTACAAGATACATATTACCTCTTCTGAGGCCAGTTAGTAGCACCTGCTCATTTAAATCATTAATAACAAGACAAGAGTTCTTAGAAAATCTTACTGAATATCCTTTGTCACAGAATTGGGATACAGACAGAAGATTGTGCATAAGCCCTTCTACATAGTAGACTTCTTCAACTCTTGTTCCTTTGATCAGCAGGGTGCCTACTCCTCTGGTGACTCCAAAATTGTTGTCACCGAACACAGCTCTAGGCCCATCCAGCGTTACAAAGTTCTGGAGAAGATGCTTCTCAAAGGTAATGTGCTTCGAGCAACCGCTATCAATGTACCAGACATGGCCTTTGTCTTCTCCTCTTTCTATAGGGCTAGAGTTTACCTGAAATTAAAACTCAGGCTTTAGGTACCCTATCTTTGGGTCCTGATTGGTTAGATTCGACTTTCTGGATCCATAGGTAGAGATCATCCTTATGAGGTTTAGGAGATCTCAACCTTCTACCATACTTATCCACAAAAATCATCTCCCTTAGAGGATCTTTTCTGGGGCGATGAGTGATAACAACAAGTTTGTAGATGGGCTACTCAAAAGGATAATTTCGGCTTGAGCCTCTGAATGACTCATAAAATTTAGCCGGTGAAGGCTTGCCTACTTTGGTTACATTAAAAGTAACCCAGGCAGAGGTCTGTTTCGCTTGGGTTTACACTGCTGAGATGACCCAGGCTTATCATTCCTCTGCTGATTCTGCTGAGGTCTCCTTGTCTTAGCTGAGCTATGACTTGGATTCCTCTTCTGGTCTCGGGGCTTCTGAGCCTTGGACTTATGTTGGTTGTCAACAGGCTTCTGAGTTTTAGTACTCTTCTACTCTGCTGAAACCTTTTGATCACCAGCAGACTTCTGAGCTTTAGAGCTCTTCTGTCCAGCTGGGACCTTTTCTGTCCCTCTGCTCTTTTGCCCTTCTGATCCAGATGCAGGCTCAGCTGGCCCTTTACCCTTTCGAGGATCCCTAATTAATCCACTGTCACTTTTCTTCTTCTTTTGTGGTTTGGGTTTGGGATAACCAAGACCCCTTTTATCATTCACAGTTTGTGAGAACTCAGCTATTTCAGACACGGCATTCTTTGCCTTAGTCAGCTGATCCACTTTCAGCTGAAGCTGCTGTGAATTTTTGATTATCAGTTCATTCTGCTTGAAGAGTTCATCGAACTTAGCTGTCAGCAGATTATGTTCCTCACTTAAGATAGTGTTCTCAGAAAGTAGCTTTTCTATCAGCTTCTCCTGTTCCTCACATTTTACTATTAAGTCAGCAGACTTGTTAGCTTGTGAGTCATAGGATATCACTGGTAGTCTAGCATTTTCCAGATCTTGTCTCAAGCTTAAAACTTCAACTTTCAGACTTGAGTTCTCCTCTTCCAGCTTAGAACAGACTTTTAAGGAGTATTGGAGATCAGATAACAACTTGTGTATATCTGACTCTATAGAATAGGTAGAGGAGCAAGATGAGCTAACAGAGGGGGTAGGAGAATTTACCTCTTCTACCTTAGCCATGAGGCAGATATCATCCTCTGATTCAAAATCAGATGAGGATGAGGATGAGCTAATATCCTGCTTCTCCTCCTCTACCAGCAGAGCTCTCTTATCAGCTAACCTGCGATCTCTCTTGATCCTCTTTTCTTCTCTCTCCCTTGGGGTAAGCTGAGGACAATCATAACTAAGATGTCCTGGCTTGTTGCAAGTGAAGCAAACACCATCTCCTCCTCTTCTGGGACTTGGTTCCCTCCTTCTCTCTGGAGACTTGTATCTGGTCTCCTGTTCATCTGATGGTCTTCTGGCATCAGATGACTTCTGGTATCTTCTGGAAGAATCACTCTTATTCTTCTTCCAATGAGATCTATACTTCTGGAACTTGTTTGACATCTTGTCAAACTTCTTGGTCAATAAAGCAAGTTGCTCCTTTAAGCTCATGTCCTCTGGAGTAGAGGACTTCTCTTGACTATCAGCTGCAGCAGAGAAAGCAACATTCTTTGTGGCTGATGAAGTTGGAGTCTCATTCTTGATCCTCTTCTTGGATATCGAACTCATGTGCCTTCAGATGAGATAGCAGTGTATGACGACTCATCTCAGATAAATTCTTTGTCTCTTTAATTACTGTCACCTTCACTCTCCATCTTGGAGTAAGAGATCTCAAAATTTTGTTATTAATCTCTTTCTCCGAGTAATCCTTTCCTAAGGAGCTTGCCTTATTTAGTATGTTTGTCAGCCTCATATCTAGCTGATCAATGGTTTCATCAGCTTTCATTTTAATTGTGTCAAAGGTATGTAGAACGGCTTGAAGCTTGTTCTCTTTGATTTGATCTGTCCCTTCACACATCAGGGAGAGTTTTTCCCACATCTCCTTAGCAGTTTTGCACGTCTTGATTTTCTCTATATACTCTTTGGAGAGAGTCTCAATGATTTCTGTTCTGGCCACTTGATCTAGGTTGAAGAGTTTCCTTTCAGCATCATTTAGTTCACTCTTCTTCTTCTCTGTCTTCCTTCTTTCACTGATTTCAGCTTCTGGAGTCTTGCCATCACTTACTCCTTCCCAGAAGAACTTGATTGGCCCTTCCTCCAGAACATCTAACATCCGATCATGAATGGCTCCAAGATGATTCTCCATTCTGAATTTCCAGTAATCATAATCCTCTACGGAGAATTCAGGCAACTTCCTTATCTTGGATCCACTCTTTTTGTAGGAAGACATATCTGCAAGTGATTAGATAAAAAGCACACATAATTTTCTAAAAATAGATTTTCAGGGATCTGTCCAGGTGACCACCAAAAGCTTTCTCAGGCTGTGGTCTTTTGGACACACAACTCTTATACCACTTGTTGGTCCCAAAGGCAGGTTTTAGGGAAGAATACCTTTGAACAAGTCTAGAAGGGGGGTTGAATAGACTTGTAAGGATTCAAAAACCTTTTTTAAATTATTCGGCTTATTCAGAAAACCAGCAGACTACTTGAGGTAGTCTGAATTTGAAAATAGTGAGCTGTGAATAGTGCGGAAACATTTTTAATGAAAATCAGCTTTTAGGTGAAGTGCACAAATTAAAAGCAAAAATAAATAATACGAGACGCAGGGGTTTATAGTGGTTCGGACCAACTGTCCTACATCCACTCTCCTCAATCCAACTTGGAGTTGAGGGGCTCTCCACTAACTTACTCACTTACTCACTTACACAGTTTGAGAGTACTACCCTCTTATAAATTGTCAATGCTACAATTGCTATTGACTTCTCACAGCTTCTACAAAGCTTTTACAAAAGATAAGTATGAATGGTGTTTTTGAGTGCAAGTGATAATATCTGACAGAGTTTCGGCTAGCTTAATATGCGTGTAAAATCCGATCCTGAAATTATCACTATTACTCTAATTTATAGGGTCAAATAACTAGCCGTTGGAATGGACTAGAAATCTGAGATCCTATAATCTCGTATTCAATCAATCATTGTGATTATTTGAATCTCCTTCTTGATTCCCGTCAATCTTCGCGATCTACAATCAATCAAGTTTGTCCCCTTGATTGATTGATCTTTTATTCTGGGAATCTTCCTTCTATGTCGCAAGTCAATCCTTAAAATGATTCTAAAGAATCTGGGCTGGGCACAAGACCTCAGCTGATCTGTCTCCTCAGGTAGTGTACCAGTCTGCTGGTACTTGGACCTCAGCTGATGTGCAAGTCTGCTGGTGTGCACCTCAGCTGGTCTTCTTGACTTCGTCTGAATACGTCTTATATCCAAGGTCCTTGTCTTGTCTGCGACGTGCTCTCAGCTGATCAGCTAATATTCTGATATCAGCTGATATGCTCTTCTGATATAGGCTGATGTTAATTTCTCTGATGATCTGCTCTCGATACTCCAGTATCAGCTGCTTAAAACTTCTGTCCTCTGAAAATGGCTAATTCCACAAGGTCTCAGCTGGTCTTCTCTTCTATGATAGCTTCGTATCTTCTAGGAAGCAAGGTAGATTCCCCCTTACTCGAACCTATCTAATCCTAACTACTCATCAGCTGACTAACATGTTCAGCTGGTCCTATTACAAGCTGATTGGTTTATTATATCATCAAAACATCTAACACAGGTATCCTAACACTGCCCCCGATGCCGTACTTGTTGACGACCCGTCCATGTACAAGTGTCACGGATGTTCACAGTCCCTTATCAATTTCGGTGGTAAGTCAATTCCACAATAAAGTCGGCCAGAGCTTATCCTTTGATTGCTGTTCGTGTTGCGTCCTTCTCGCTTTATCGGGATAATGGAGATTTTGTCTCAGTGGGAACGTAGTATGACCCCAACTTTCTACTTGATGATCGTAGAAGTATGGCCGCAACTTTCTAGTGCTTATGACTAAGGCATACGCATGCTTCTCGGTTGGAGAATTTCGTTTTTCTGCCTCGTGTAGAGCTTGACTTACATAGTAGATTGGGGAACGGAACTGGCCCTCCGCACGCATAAGTACTGAACTTATTGCTACCTTCGATGCTACGAGGTAAAGGTTCAGTTTCTCATCAAGCACAGGCTTGGATAGAATTTGTGTGTTGCTCAGATATTCTTTGATTTGATCAAACGCTTTCTGACAGTCGTCTGTTTACACAAAATCATCCTTCTTCCTCTCCATGGCTTTAAAAAATGGCCTGCACTTATCTCCAGATCGTGAAATGAAGCGATTCAGGGCCGCTAGACATCCAATTAGGCGTTGAGTCTTACGGACTGAATCAGGTGGCTTCATGTCAATAATAGTTTTGACTTTCGTCGGGTTCACTTTGATTCCGCGCAGACTCACTAGATGTCCCAAAAATTTTCCTGAATGAATTCTGAAGCTGCTTTTCTTGGGTTGAGTTTCATATTGTAAGCGCTGAATATCTCGAATGTTTGAGCAAGATGTTTGAGGTGATCTTTCTTGTGTACGCTCTTCACGACAATATCATCCACATAGACTTCGATTGAGTGACTGATATGCTCATCGAACATCTTGTTCATCAGTCTTTGATATGTGGCCCCGGCGTTAATCAAGCCAAATGGTAAACTTGAGATCCTCTTTGTCTGGAAAAGCTTTAACGGCTAACAATTCTTCCATTGGTGTGGCGCGCTTTCGCTTTTCCTTCCATCTGGGATAAAAATTAGCCCATCGATGTTTAGCTCGTCTTCTATCTCTATCGGTTCGCAATCCAACTTGGGTTCAAAATCTTGGCTGAGAAGGCATTCATCTGGTTGTTCACCGTTGAAGTGCCTTTCAGACGCTGTTTCGGCAAGGGTTGGCAATCTGGGTTCGGAATTTTGGCTGAGTGGGCATTCGTTTGGTTGTTCACCAGTGAAGCGCCTCTCAGGCGCTATTTCCTCCAAGATTGTTATGTCTTGATTTGGTTCTGCCCTTGGTACGTTTTTTGAATGTTCGACCTCCATTGGTACTACTTCGTCTTGCGAAGTGACCAACTTCTTGGGTTCCAGTTCAGTTCGTACGAGAGAATTCTCAATGACGTGTATTTGCAAATCCGATGGCTTTACTTGAAGTAGGCATTCGTGGGCTTTCTTTTGATCGCTTTTTATTGTACCAGCGCCATTCGATGTTGGGAATTTCAGACAATAGTAGTAAGTCGAATAGACAGATTTGAATTCATGCAAAAAGGGTCTGCCGAGGAACCCGTTATAGGAGGATGACTGGTCTACAACAAGGAAATCTACTTGCCTGGTCAGCCTCCTATCAGGATCATCGACCGATACAAGTTCCACAAACAAACGTATTATGCCAAGGGTAATAGTAACAGCCTCCTCGAATCCTATGATTTTATGATTACAGTCTTCAATGTAGGATCCGAAGTCCCCTATCTGGTCGAGAGTGTTCTTGAAAAGTATGTTCGTATAGGTTCCGGTGTCGACCAGTAGTTTGTGAACTTTGGCGTTCATTATGTTCGCGTTTATGACCAGGGAGTCGTTATGTGGGGTCACAATACCCTCCAAGTCCTTCTGCGAGAACATTAATTCTGCAGTAGGCCTAGCCGAGGGTCCCGCACTAGTCTCTTTTAGCTAGTCAATGGCGCGAAGTTCCGCCTTCTTCTGCCTCTTTGAAGGAGATGGCCTCCCATCTGTACATCCACCTGCATGGCCAACCTCTGGTTCGATCACAAAAATTTCCCTCATCGGTCCTGGTTGAGGGGGTGGTGTTTACCGATTCGGCCGATTTGGCCTCAGCCTCTCTTCCCTGTCTTCGCTGCTACCTTCCTCCGTTCTATCATCGGGCTCTCACGGTCTCTTTCCTGGGCTTTTTTCACGAACTCAGACAGTTTTCCTTCCTCATAAAATTTCCAAAATTCTCTGAGTAAATCTTTACACTGACTAGTGTAATGTCCCATTGTCTGATGGTAAGCGCAATATCTGCCCGAAAATACCTTACTCGGATTCACCTTGATCTTCCTTGGTGCTGGTAACATTCCTTTCTCATTGACCGCACTGTACACTTGGTCAATGGAAACCGCTAGAACTCGATTGAGCTTGCCTCTCAAACTTTGCCTTCAAAAGGCTTGACATTCCCTGGGGTCCTGTAATTACTTTCACCTCTCATGGCAAATGCCTTCGGAGTCTCCGTGCTTCCACCTTCTGTGCTTCCACCTAATGACCTCCTTAATGCCTCTTGCATCGCCACGAATATCCCGGCCTTGTTCCGGAACTCTCCATAAGTTTCTGGGTATGCTAGATGCATTTCCTTCCACAAGTCAGATCCCATCTTCAAACCTGCCATGGCGGCAATCACTTTCGTTTCTTCACTTACTGGCTCTCCCTCGAGAAGAATCTTGTCAAAACATTTGAGGAATTTCGGGTCTGATTTCTCCGCTTCTTGGACTAGATTTGCCAGTCGATGCTTCTGAGTGAAGCACGACGCCGCTCCCAAAAAGTGTGCTAAAAATTCTCGGCTCAGCTGCATTAAAGAAGTAATTGATGTTGGGGGCATCGCTGTAAACCACCGATGTGCATGGTCTCCAAGTGAAAGAGGAAAATTTCTGCATTGGGTGGCATCAGACGCACCCATTGAGATCATATAATCCGTATATTTGGAGACATGCACCTTCGGATTAGAGCTTCCCTCATACAGATTCGTTGCCGGGTATTGAATCTTCGGCTGAATGGGTGCTGTTAAGATCGCGGGTGATAGTGGTGATAGCGGGATTTGTACAGATGACTCGCCCTACGGGCGTAGAGCTACCTTGACCTAAAGGTCCTCGATGACTTTCTTAATTGACAACAGGATTTCATCCAAGGTCTCAGTACAAAGACATGGAGGTTGTTCCTCTCGCACATGGCGAGCAGAGACAGACGCTTGGTCGCTCTTATGAGACCTAGGTGGAACCCTCATTGCCTGTGCACCTTCAGGTCCTAATCACTCTAACGCCGGCCAACGTAGTTGTTCAGGAATTGTTTGCTGCCTTTCTGGGTCCGCTTCCTGTACACGAGTCAGATGACAGGACACCGATATAGGCCGTCCATATGACCCATTATCCCGTTGCTCCGGATGCCTGCTCCGTGGACTGCTGTGACTTGACTCATCCACCACGCTCATAGTCCGTCTGCCCTGTTGGTCCAACCGATCAGTTATTTTCTGCTTTCCTCGTTCCTTTCACTTTCTTCGTCGTTCTCTTTCAGCCTCGGCCTTGGGTTGACATTGAACTGCCCGTTCAAGGACGGGTCTGAGTTCAGGTCGCATCCCAGAGGGACCTGCGGCTCCCTGTTGTTGTTGTTGCTGTAATACCCTGCAGAGGGCCGTCATACGAGAGATATCTTCTGGATTTTGTAGGAAAGGGAGCAGTTCAGATAACCCTTGCATATAGTTTTGCCCCACTTGGGCAGGCTGGATTCCCGAATGATCCTCTATTGTTCACTGCGTTCTGAACCGCAGTTGATTGGTCAGGCACTGGTGTTCTCCTATTTTGATGGTTGTTATTCCTTCCGTGCGATGTTACTCTTGGTTGAGAAACTTCCCTCGACATTTTACGTAATGTCAGCTCCTTTCCACTTAACAGGTGAACAGGTGAAATAGCAGGTGAGTAGGTGAGTAGGTGAAAAGCAGGCGAGCAGGTGTACAAACAGGCGTGCAGGTGTACAAACAGGCGACCAGGTGCAAAAACAGGCGACCAACTGGTGTTATTTCTTTATCAAAGGACGAACAGGTACGTTTCCTTCAAACCTTCAAGCGAACAACTTGTGTTTCTTCAAATCTTCAAGCGAACAGGTTGTGAATCTTCATCCAAAATGCCAATTTTGCAGTTTCCACTCTAGAATTCAACAAAATCCAGCAATATGAGGTTCGGCCCCCCTTCTAGCGCCAAATTATTACCGAAATCTCCGCAAAATAAGCTTTTATGTGGCTAACTAGTGCGATTTCATTAACAACCGATCAAATTCAGTTTATTGGAACTGCAAAGTGTTTAATTCGGGAAAGATTTCGGCAGAACTTCTTTATAGCAGCGAAAACTTGCATTAAAACGAAAATGGAGGCCTATTTTTAGGCATTTCTTACAAGCAGGTGGTGGCATTCACTCTGCCACGCTTCTTCAGAAGCTTACACGTGTCCCTAACCGCTTAACAAGATAATTATAACGGAAAATTGGCAAAAAATGATGAAAACTTGGTCTTGGTGATCATTCCTAAATCAGGCGAGTAGCTCTTCAAATCGAGCGACCAGCTCATTGGGTGAGCAGGTGAGCTGCTCGCCCATCACAAGAATTGTAAGACCTGCTCGCCTATATTGAGCAAATAGGTGGTTGGGCGATCAGGTGAGCTCATTGTGGGCGAGCAGGTGCAGCTGCTCGTCTCCGGATGAGCAGGTGAGCTGGTGAATAGGTGAGCAGGTGAGCAGGTGAACTGCACATCTCCGGGTGAGCAGGTGAGCTGCTCATCTCCATGTGAACATGTGAGCTGCTCATCTCCGAGTGAGCAGGTGCAGCTGCTCACCTCCTTTGAATTTGCACTGCTGTTTTCCTATTTTGTTATTTCATGTGATTCTTTCATCTTCTTTATTGGTTTTCATGTGTTCCAGCTGCATCTTGGCTTCATTATTATGATCTTCTTGTCTTGGGTTAATTCTCCTGGGACACATCACCTGGGATTAAGTTGATTACTTCCTTGAACATTTGGATTAACTTATTTCATCAACAATAGGGACAAGAGAGTTCCAAAAAGGATGGAAAATGGCTTAAAGTGTGGTTAGCCAAAGGAACGGTCTATAGGCACAAGATGGTAAGCAAATGATAGTAATATCAATGGCAGGATCATAGAGCAAAGTGGCTCAATATAAATCAAAGAAATGCATCAAATCATATAATGTGAAATCTTCATCTAATGTAGCCTCAAATAAGACCAAAGCTAAGTTCTAGAGTATAATGCACATGTGTGGAACTCACATCGAAGAATATCATCCGTTCAAGATTGAAACGGACATCAAAAGCTCAAAACCTCACGGGTATAGGTTGATCAAGACTCATATCATCTAAAAAATGCTCAAATCATCAAAGTATCAAGTATCAAGACATGAATCAAGAAATAAGTCAATTACACCTAACATGAACTTTCAACTCATCCACACAATCATAAACATATTTCAAGCATCCCTACTCAAAGCTAGCAACTATATGGCTAAAATCAACAAGCAAAACAAGGCATATAATAGGCATATGATCACAAGATATCAAGAAGGCACTAAAAATCTTCAAAAATATAGCATTGTGTTGATCCCAAAATGAGTTAAATCAGTGTATGGGGGGGGAATACACTGATGTCAGATTTTTCTGAAAGACTCAGAAAAATGCTCTAACGCACTCAGTCAGGATTCCCTGAAGTACTCAGTATGCTGAAGGTCCACAGGGGCAGCAGGGACGGTTCAGTAACGAGTCAGATAAACTGAGTGTGAGTAATGTACTTAATCTCTAACCTAACTGTCCTGAACTATTTTATCCTGAACAACTATACTTAGGCAAATTCATCAGGGGTTTTGGGATCTAATCAAAACACTCAGATTGTCCCAACAATTTCCCCCTTTTTGATGATGCCAAAACCCTTAAGCAAATTCCTATTCATCTATACAATCAACTGACTTAGTCAGTGAAAATAACTCAGTACCACCTGACAAACTAGGTACTTAGTCTATAAGATGAAAACAAGGAATGGGTTAGTACAGTTCCTGATAAGGATTCAGAAAAGTAAATTCAGGAGTCAACAAGAAGTTGTACTCAGGAAAAATAAATAACTTCATTGATTGATAAGAAAATACAAGTATCCTGAAGCTATTACAAAATTCCTGAACAACTATCTCCTGATCTAGTCTTCATCCTTATTCCAAGCAGTCAGTGGAATCTCGTACATTTCCAGTACTCGGTTCAGGACCTGCTTCATCCTGTTTCGATCAGCAACGGCCCCGGTAGCTCGTCCTACTCTGACGACTTCTTCAGAAATTGCTTTCCAGTCCAGCTGCTTAGAATTCCTAAAGAGTGGAGGAGGGTACTTGATTCCGGAGGAGCGATCTCTACACCTTCAGTGTCAGCATGTCTGATGATTTCAGCCCAGAGATCAGGATGCTCCTGTGCCATCCAGTGATGGAGTATGACGTCTTTTCCTTCAGTCAGATCGTCCCATAACCCCACCACATAGAATAGGTATGCCCACCTATTCCGGATCGGAATCCGTACCTCCAGCATCTCAATCTGAATGAAGTCTTCAACAAACTTCAATGGAGGATGACTTTGATCTGGTCTGACCACAATCTTCCTCTGAGTCTTCATCCGAGATCCAGATGATATAGATTTCTTCTTCTGGACCTGAGAAGTCAGATACTCATTGGACTCTTTTAGGCGCTGGATCTGACTGAGCAGCGAAATTTCTTTCATTTTTGCTATCTTTTCAGCTTCAGTCATCACCAATTTCTTCTGAGTGGTCAGCCCAGATGGCATTATTTGTTCCTCCATCTCCTTATATAACGGCTCAAGAGCCGGATCTTCAGAGGGTCTCAACTTCTTCGGATCTGAGCCTTCAGCAGTTTCGATGGCGGCTACGGATCTAGTCCTCTTCCTTTCCGCAGCCTTCAGTTCAAGGGGAAAGTTTTTCTTCTTAGTTTTACCAGTAGTGGCAATTTGCTTTTTCCCTTCTTCCCCCTTTTTGGCTTCATCGTCATTAATACGTTTGACAACTTCATCCACTGACTCCGCCAAAAGATTGAACTGACAGTCCATCTCAGTCTGCTTCACTTGCAATTGCCCAATCTGCCCTGCCATTCCTCTCAGGCCGATACTGAGCTGATCAATGGCTGAATTGTGTGCAGCCTTCAGTCGACCCTCGAAGTTTTCCATCCTTGTGTCTAGGGCAGGTGTAATTTTCTCCTTCTCCTGTGCAGACAACTCCCTCAGCAGGTCCTCCTTCAGTTCAGCTTTTAGCTTGACCAACTTCTCATCAAGCAGTTGATCAACCTTTTCAGAGAGTTGTTGATCCAGAAAATTGGCAAGCTTAGTCTCCTGCTGAGTCTGCACATCTGAAACCATCTGATTGCATTTCTGAATAGCATCCTTGGCTTGCTCTGAAATGACAGTGAGTTCTACATTGAGTCCAGTCCGAGCTTCCCCAAGGAGATCAATCGCTGCATGCATATCAGTGGCCATATCATTCAGGTCACGATCCAGTCTGTTCACTTTCTTGTTCAGCAATTCAGAATTTGAACTAACTCTACTAGATTTTCGCTCAACGAGGATGACCCTCCTGTGCAGATTGCCAAGAGCTCGTGAGGAATTCTGAAGATAAATTGCTTCGGGTGTAATCCAATTTCCTTTGACTCGGACCATGCCTGGTGGACCCTCTCCTGAAGCCTCCGCAGTCCCGGGTCCCAGGATTACTTCATCGGCGGGTGCACTGACTCCCTCAGTGCCACCTTGCTGATCGTCATCAGCAATCACCACCACCTCCATTTCAGCTTCCTTCTCCTCTCCCCTCTCTTCAGCTCTCTGAGTCTCAGGCTCAGGATACGTTCTGTGGACTGTTATGATAAAATCCACCATCTTGATCAGATGATGTAGAGAGTTTACATCAAAATGATCAAAGAGGGCGGCTTCTAGATCTGCAATGCAGTCCCATCCTCTGGACTCTCCTAGCTGCCTGAGCTCAGACCAAGTAGCATTTCTGATCATGGCAAAAGTGCGGAGTTGCACAACTGCCTCCTTCTGAGCCTCAGTGAGATCAGGGAATCTCCTCTCCACCATCTCAGCTGCCTCTCCCCTTGCTACTATCTCAAAATCTGAAAGAATATTCACATCTGGCGCAGGGAAAGGCCATGGTGTTTCAGCCTGAACTGATTCAGCAGCCTCTTGCTCAACTCCTCCTTCCTGAGCAGGCTCTACCTGACCCAAACTCTGATAAGTTTCAGCAATGTTAAGAATCAGTTGGTTGGGATCAGGGGATGCAACCTCCGGAACAGATGTAATAGGAGCAATTTCAAGAACAACCTGCGCCTGAGCTGGTTCCTTCTCCGGAGTTGCATGCTGAACAGCTTCAGCAGCTTGCTCTTCCACGAGCTTTTTCTCTCGCTCTTCCACGAGTTTCTTCTCTCGCTCTGCCGACCCTGAGTAGAGAAATTTTAGCTTTTGTTGCTTGGGTCTGGAGGGCTTAGATTTATCCTCCGCTGGCTTTGCTGTATCAGACTCGGAAGACTTGCCTGCCTGAGCCTTGACTCTTTCAGTCATGCTCGCCTGGGCCTTCTTCTTCTGAGTCCGAGGCCTTCTCCTTGTGCCAGCATCATCGGAATAAGCTCTGAAGAGATGGATTTTCGCTGGAATCTCGAGTGATTGGGCCTGATCCACATCACCGAGATCCAGGGTCTCCAAGAGCATAGAGATCTTGGTGCCGAAGTGCATCTTGGCCTCAAAAGTCGCCTGCCCCTCTGGCGAGTACTTGATTTTGCTGGTCTCAGTCACCAGCATTTGGAGGAAGTAACCCTCCCAGTCAAAATTGTGCAGAGAGGCGTCGGAGATAGCCATCATCGTGTATAACTTCGGGCTGGAGATCTGCTCTAATCCTCTAGCAATCCCCATCACTCCCTGACTTGTCAGGTCGAAGAAGTGACGGTTTTCAGTCCTCAAGACTGATTTATTCAGGCCAGATTTCAGGACGACATCCCCATCGCACAGGGACTGGAGAAAATCCTTCTCATTCCCAAACCCATAATCCACTGGGCTTCGTCCTGTATTGGGAAGATTAAAAACCTCCTTAATCTTCTCCCGAATGTTGAGAGTGACCCACCTCCTGATCATCTCCTCCTCACCATCCTTTCCCTTTTCACAGGAGGTCATGGGAATACAAGTTTCCCACTCCTGGGAGTCCTTGTTTTGCGCCATCTTCAGGTAGAAGGCTGCAATAAGGCGTGGGTGGAGCCTCTGTGGCTTTGCAGTAATGAACTGCCGAAGACCTGCATTATCAAAAAGTTCTCGTACAGGCAAAATGTCGGGGTTATTGGAAGAGAAATCCCCATAGGGCTCATAATGTATTTCGTTCCTTAAATGGAAAAGATTTCCAAAGAAGGTATCGGCAGAAGGTGAAGCCATGGAAAATTTTGGAAGAATTGAAGAGAATCGAGTTTTTAGAGAAAATAAGTTAAGAAAATATTGGGTGCATAAAAGTTTTAACAACACAATCTTCTCTTATTTATAGAAAAATTTGGTTTTAATTGGACGGCTTAGAAAATAGTGACCTATGAGATTCAATGGTCAAGATTTGAGCAGTAAAAAGCATTTGACTCTTCGGTTTTTCAAAAGTGATTGGTAAAAAATTTATCGAAAACTGTTCCCGCCCACAGTGCATTAAATGCACATTAGAGCATGTCCGTATTTAATTCAAATAAATTGAATTAAATGATAACCGAATATTAAAACGAATGGCTGGGATCATTTGGCAAATTAAATTGATTTGACAATACAGCAAACAGTAAAAGGATAATGCACGCAATATCAGATGACTAGACAAAAATCAGGAAACATACCAGTCAGTCAGATATGAATTCTGACTGATACTACTTATTGCCCTATCAGGGTGACAAGCCCTGAATTCTGTGTCCTGAATCTTAGTCAGTCTATACTGATCATCCATTTTATACTGAATGTTCTCCCTTCAACCATTCATATTCTCTCTGAGATTCCTTCACTCTGAGTCCATATGAGTTATTCCCCCTGACCTTGTGCATTCTTATTAGAGATTCAGACTAAATCACCTAAGCCTGGGTCAAGGAGTCCTAACTCTACTGATAACTCAACAAACCTGGTTTCAGGCAAAGCCTTAGTCAGGATGTCAGCTCTCTGTTTTTCAGTAGGGACTCTCTCCATCCTGATATCCTTCTTCTCAACATGATCTCTGATAAAGTGATGCCTGATGTCTACATGCTTACACCTTGTATGTAAGACTGGGTTTTGGGATATGGCAATGGCACTATTATTGTCACAATAAATTGGGACTTCAGTGGCCTCAACTTGGTAGTCTCTCAGTTGTTGTTTCAGCCAAAGAATCTGAGAACAACAACTGCCTGCCGCCATATACTCAGCCTCAGTAGTAGACGTTGCAACACTGGTTTGCTTCTTAGAAAACCAAGAGATCAGTTTACTCCCTAGAAACTGACATGTGCCTGTAGTTGATTTCCTATCAAGTCTACAGCCTCCATAATCAGCATCTGAATAGCCAGTCAGTTCTAGGTTGTCATCAGTGGGATACCAAAGTCCTAAGTTGACTGTACCTCTCAGGTATTTCAGTATCCTTTTGGCACTCTCTAGATGACTCTTCTTTGGATCAGACTGATACCTTGCACAAACTCCAACTGCATAAGTGATGTCAGGACGACTAGCAGTCAGATATAATAAAGATCCTATCAATGCCCTATATTCAGTCTGATTTACTGAGACTCCTTCTTTGTCAGGATCCAGCTTCTCATTTGTGTTCATGGGAATGCATGAGACTCTGCTGGACTGAACTCCAAATTTCTGAATCAAGTCCCTCGCATACTTAGACTAATTAATGAAAATTCCGGAGTCAGTTTGCCTGACTTGGAGACCCAGAAAGAAATTCATTTCTCCCATCATTGACATCTCAAATTTCCCAGTCATCAGCTTGGAGAATTTCTCACAAAGCTTCAGATTAGGAGATCCAAATATTATGTCATCCACATAAATCTGAACCAAGAGAATGTCTTCCCCTTCGGTGATCCGGAAGAGGGTCCTGTCCACTGTTCCTTTCAAGAACCCGTGGTCTATCAGGAACTGGGATAGTGTATCGTACCAAGCTCTCGGAGCTTGCTTCAGGCCATAAAGGGCTTTCTTCAGGTGGTATACTTTATTACCAACTTCAAATCCAGGAGGTTGCTCAACATACACCTCTTCATTCAGTACACCATTCAGAAAAGCACTCTTTACGTCCATCTGATACACTTTGAATTTCCTGAATGTTGCATAAGCCAGAAACAACCTGATTGCTTCTAATCTTGCGACTGGAGCAAAGGTCTCATCATAGTCGATACCCTCGGCTTGAGAGTAACCTTTCGCTACTAGCCTGGCCTTATTTCTGACAACAACATTCTTCTCATCCCTCTTGTTCTTAAAAACCCACTTGGTGCCAATAACATGTTGACGCCTAGGTCTTTCAACTAACTCCCAAACCTGATTCCGCTCAAACTGATTGAGCTCATTCTGCATGGCTAGGATCCAGTTGGGATCAGCTAGAGCTTCTTCTATGCTTGTAGGTTCCTGATCACTCAGGAAGCAACAAAACATAGCGCTTTCACCAAAGGACAACCTCGTCCTGACCCCCTCATTGATATCCCCAATGATATCAGCCAATGAGTGATCATCTAGCCATCGCCTCCTGCTGATTGGAGCACTGGGAGCTACTGACGTTCCATTGCCTGATCCTGAAATATTAGTCTCGACAATAATAGGCAAAGAAGCGGAACGAGCAAGAACAGAGGATACTGAGTCATTTCCTGAGGGTTGACCAATATCAGAGAAATTGTTTCCCCCTACAGTGTTGGACTCAGTAACTGTCTCAGGTGCAGAAGCATCATCACCGACAGTGCGTACCTCAGGTTGAGTCTGTCCTTCCGTCTAAGACTCAATGTTTTTCGAGGCAGGGGCTTGCTGAGGGTTGGCCTGAAGTCCATCCTGATCTACATCATCATCATCCCATCCCTTGGGAGCACTGACAAGTTTGATCTTGAATTCAGGATTCTTCAGACTCAGCCTAGTTACCCTTTTGGTAATTTCCTCAGTATCAGGACTTGGAACCTGTTTTCTATGCACTGATGCAGTCTCATCAAACACAACATGAGGTGTTTCCTCCACACAAAGGGTCCGACAGTTATACACCCTGAAAGCTTTATTGTCTGAGGAGTATCCTAAGAAAACTCCCTCATCAGATTTGCTGTCAAAGGCTTTCAGCTGGTCTTTCCCATTGTTCAGGATGAAACACTTACACCCAAAAATATGGAAATAAGAGATGCGAGGTTTCCTTTTGTTCCAAGTTTCACAGGGTGTCTGAGCATGTTGTTTGTTTAGCATAGATCGGTTCTGAGTGTAGCAAGCAGTGTTGATTGCTTCAGCACAGTACTTCTTGGGCAGTCCTGATTCAGCCAACATGGTCCTGGCAGCTTCCTTCAGGGTTTGATTCCTTCTTTCAGCTACCCCATTCTGCTGAGGGGTCCTAGCTGCAGAAATCTCATGAGCTATACCATGGTTAGTACAAAAGTCAGTTATAATAGAGTTTATAAACTCGGTTCCTCGATCTGATCGAATCCTGACAATGCTCTGACCCTGTTCAGTACTCAATTGCTTGAGTAACTCTGGAAGCTTGACCCGTGTCTCCTTTTTGTTCAGCAAGAAAATAACCCTTGTGTACCTGGAATAGTCATCATTAACAACAAGGATATATTTCCTACCATTTATACTGACAGGAGTTACTGGACCAAAGAGATCCATGTGCAGGAGCTGAAGCACTTTGTCAGTAGAGAAGGCTTCCTTCACCTTGAATGAGGCTTTGGTTTGCTTGCCTTCCTGACATGCTCCGCACACGTGGTCTTTGCTAAAAACTTCATTAGGCAGACCATCTACAAGAGAGAGTCTAGAGATTTTGTTAATAATCTTGAAGTTTAAGTGACTCAGACGTTTATGCCAAAGCTAACTGAGCTCAGAGGAGCTCTTAGCGACCAGACAGGTTTCAGGAGGACTGCTCTTAAAGTCAGCAAAATATACATTGCCCCTCCTGATACCTGTAATCAGAACCTGCAGTGTAGATTTGTCCTTCACAATACACATGTTAGATGTAAATTATACACTATATCCTCGGTCATAAAACTGACTAACCGAGAGCAAGTTATGTCTCAGTCCCTCAACATATGATACATTCAGTACACGGACAGAGTTACTAACAAGGGTTCCGAATCCTCTGGTGAAACCCTTAGAGGTATCACCAAAGGTTACCTGCGGGCCTTCTTGAGCTACATAATCCTGAAGGAGATCACGAAATCCGGTCATGTGCCTGGAACATCCTGAGTCCAAGTACCAGTCCTTCATCAGATCCTCCTTCCTCTTCTTGTAGCCCGCAGCGACCTGAAAAGAATCAGGCCTCAGGTACCCATCTAGTATTGGGTCCTACTGAGTCAGCCATACCCTTCGGGATCCAGATTTGTCTGACAATTCTGATAGCATCAGAAGTGTAGACCTGTTTCCCTGAAATGTCAACATACACAGTTCTCTTCTTCCTTTGTGCCTGGGAAGTTGAGGGTGTATGGGTGTCAGCCTGTGGTTCAGGAGCCCTATATTGATTCCTTGAGGTGGGCCTCCTGTTCCTCCTTGGCCTGGGTGCATTGGGCTGAAGTCTGTCCTGAGCAGGAGCAGCTCGGGCCTGACCTCTTGGCACATGAGGTCTGGCCTGAGTGTTTCTGGAGTCAGGTCTCCTTTGCCTTTCAGAGGCCACCTGGTTTGTCCTCCTTTGAGGATTAGGACACACTTGATGGACTCTGTTCCCTGTCTGAGGAGTCTGAACCTCAGTAGTCCTAGGTCTTGCCTGAGGTCTCCTTTGTCCTGAGTTCCTTTTGTTTTGAACATTTCTAGGCTGGGCCTGAGAAGTGCTAGGAACAAAATTCTTCCCAGTTTGAGGATTCCTAGGCTGGGCCTTGGAGTTCCCTTGGTCTGTCTTCCAAGACTCAGGATGAGAAACTTTGACCTTTTCCTTAGGTTTTTGTCTTGGTTTCTTAGTCCTTTGCCTGACAGGTTCAGCAGGCATTTTCTCCTTCCCTTTGCCTTTATTCTGGTGAGCAACACTTAAGCTCTTGTCATCAGTTAGGGCAGGGACAAACTTTTTCGGAGAGTTGCTCCCTGAAGCACCTCTCTTCTTCTTGCCCTTTGGGTCTTTTGTGGCATCATAGCCTAACCCAGCTTTAGAACCATCTGTCAGTTGAGAGAAATTTGTCAACTCATCAACCACTTGGGTAGATGTGTATAACTTCTTCAGCTTGACCTCAAGATGCCCATTGGCTTCTTTCAGGGCCTCAATTTCAGTGGTGTATTGAAGCACCAATTCTGAATTAGCTGTCTCTTTTGAGATCAGCTCAAGATCCCAAGCAGTTTGCTCAGCACAAAGGCGAGCTTGCCACTCAGTTTCGAGCATCATTCTTAGAGCAGTTCGCTCAATTATCAGTTGTTCCTGAGCAAGGAACAAATCAGTATCACGAGTCTCAATCTGCGAGCTGATTACACCCTTCAGTCTTTCTATCTCCAGTGGAGCTTCATCATGCTTATTCCTAGCATTAAGTAGCTCCTCCTGAAGATGTACTAGTCTGAGGGCTTCCTCAGTATCTCTTACTCTGAGAGACTCAGTTAACCGATCGTTCTTCTCACTCAGTTGTGCGTTCACATCCACTGTGTGAGTATGAGTCTCCTGTAGCCTTGAGAAGTCAATCATCAATTGCTCTAGAGCGAGCTGAAGGTCGAGTTCTCCTGCTGAATCTGAGCTAAACTCAGGTGCGTGATCAGGAGAAGAGGCAGAAGAACATACCTCATCATCTGCCATCAGGCAGAGGTCATCATACTCTTCATCGGAGAAGAG